>JBBBDQ010001594.1:112500-200000 GCA_037127315.1 Ascarosepion bandense
AAAATTTAAATACCTGTGAAGTGTTCTAACCGAAGACGGTAAGTGGGACACAGAGATCCAAAGACGATTTGGCATGGTGAAAGATGCATTCCAGAAGCTGAGTAAAGTATTAAGAAACAGGAAAATTTCGCTAGAAACAAAGAACAGAGTACTGGATTGCTGTGTGATGTCAGTTCTTCAATATGGCAGTGAATGCTGGACAATATCAACGAAGATGAAGGGAAAACTTGAAGCAGCTGAAATGTGGTTCTACAGAAGGATGCTGCGGATATCGTGGACCGAGCATGTGATTAATGACGAGGTGTTGGAAAGAATGAAAATGAAAAGGAAATTAATATTGAACACCAGGAAGAGACAGTTGAAGTTTCTGATACATTCGATGAGGAAGGAGAGCTTGGAGAACCTGATACTAGATAGAGGAAAGCAGCGGATAACATATTTGATGAGCCTGGGTAGGTGGGTGACAGAACTGAGAGACGTTACAGGAGAAAGCGTGCTAAGAGCCACCAGGGATAGGGAGACGTGGAAGGTCATGGTCGTCTACTTCCTGAAAGGACAAGGTACATAGAAGAAGAAGAAGAAGAAGAAGAAGAAGAAGAAGAAGAAGAAGAAGAAGAAGACTGGAAATAACCTCTTTCTCATTATGAATCCTGTAGGTCTTAGCAGGGACCACTCTTCCTCAAACCGCATCACTTAATCACGAAACGCTCTTAAATATGTCTTGTCCTTAAATAGCCTAGCCAGATTGGGACCTTAATATGGGCGTCATGCACGGCACCAAACCCGTTCAGAAACACCTAAGCTGCCTGCTGATTTTATGATCAGTGGTTAAAATGGCATTGAGCGAGTGAAGCCTGTGGACTTTGGTGAAGACAATCATCCTTTGAATTTTGAATTGGCACTACAGAATCAGAAACAAATAAATTTATCGACTATCACAAACCACACCAGTTGAAGACTTCCAACATCAGTAACATAAAAATACCTCGTCTAACTCAAAGAGAAAATAATGTCATAAGATGTTGACATTTCACATCATTTTAAACAAAACGTGAGGAAGAAGGCTATTATCAATACTGTAAATAGTGATAACAGACCTGAGAAACTTAGCTATGGGTTAAACAGTTACAAATACTTTCACGTCTCCTGCTCACTGGTGCCCCCTATATATAAATTTACTCGAGCCACAAGATTAGCAACTAGGTCCCACCCTTTTACTGTGAAACCAATAAATTGTAAACGCAAATTCTACTCCATCAGCTTCTTTTCTCGCACTTCCCGCCTGTGGAATGCAATTCCATCCACTTGTTTTCCCGACAGTTACAATCTCCAAGAATTTAAATGTAAAGTCAATAGTCATCTCCTATCTCACTAACCTGCATCCTCTCTCTCTCTCTCTCTCATGCTCCTTTCTCTGTCCACTCCACTCTCATCAGTATTCTCATCATTCTCTTACCCACTTTCTGACACCCCCTATCACTCTTTCTCATAACTTTCCTCCTGTGTAACCCCCTGCAAAACAGTGGCAGTAAAATGTCTTGCTTGGGGCGATATCATTATAAAAAAAATGAAATTTCTATACAATTATAATGAGGATATATAAAGTGGGGGATCAATTCTACATTACAATCAATATATAAACTGATCCCTCACTTTATGACCACAGTCATTCTTCTCTTACCCACTTTCTGACACCCACTATCACTCTTTCTCATAACTTCCCTCCTATGTAACCCCCTGCAAAACAATGGCAGTAAAATGTCTTCCTTGGGGCAATATGGTTAAAATAAATAAATAAATAAATAAATAAATAAAAACAGTGATTTAAACTGTTTTTTAACCTTGGATGGCAGTTAGTCTAGGAGAAAAACTGTTTAGAATGCAGAAATCGCGGCAAAAGCGCAAGGAAAACATTTCAATATCTTTCCAAAGCAGTCATGGCAATTCGCAGATCAGCCAGTTAAGTGCTATACATGATGCACGCTTGGGTGATCATGTCTCGAAAGAGACATAACTGACTGGGCAGAAGATTTTACCACACTAGGTTGCCATTACTTTCTCCAGTAGACTGGTTGCCCACCAAGGCTATAGAACCCAGTCTATTATTTCCTATTTTCATCTGCTCCTCTTACCTTCATTCAGTCAGTCAGTTTAGTGCCATACTTGTCAAGTGTCATACTTGAGACACGCTTGGGCGATCATGTCTCGAAAGAGATATAACTGACTGGGCAGAAGATTTTCCCGCTGTAGGTTGCCATTCCTTTCTGCGGTAGACTGGTTGCCAGCCAAGGCTGTAGAACCCAATCTTTCCTGTTGCTCTTCTTACCATCATTTATTCAGTCAGTTTAGTGCCATACGTGATACACATGAGTGCTGTCTTCAGGCGATTTGCAATAACTGATTTTACCGCTTACCATTTTTTAAAGAACGCCCATGCAACGGTGTTTTTTTTTTTTTTCTTTGTACGCTCAGGGAATTTTTGAACGCGCAATTTTTTAAATTACAAGAAATTATAACGTTTTCATCCATGGTTGTATGAACCTAATAGGTATTTTTAGTATATTTACACTTAGTCCTAATTTCTGCTCTTTCATTTAATAGGTCACTTTTTGAGGGGAATTGCATAATCTCTAATTTTTCTTTCTGGCAGAATCTACATATTTTGCCACCGTTGTAAAGCTTGGCAGTTTTCACTATACACCACGTTATGTCTGGTTCTTTTCCATATTTTGATTTCAATTTCCACACGTGGCTAGACAATTTTGTACAATTTTTAAGTTTTCTATTTTGAATATAGACTTGTGATTGAACCACCTGGTCTTAAAAGTGTCTTTGTTTGATCCCAGATATATTTTATTTTGGCTATTTACATGATGTACCTTTGCCTTGTTAATGACTGTTTTTTGTATTGCTAAGTACTTGAAGTGGACATTTATTTTAAATAAAGAAAACACCGTTACGTGAGCGTTCTTTAAAAAACGGTAAACGGTAAAATCAGTTATTGCAAATCGCCTGAAGACAGCACTCATGGTAGAAACCTAGGTCGAGTAATAACTCGTTTACAAATGAAAAATATTAAAAAATACTACAATTTTATTGTACTGAAAACTTTTTAATACACTGCTCTAATTTTATTATGATCAAAAACTAAGTAACTAAACAATCAGTATATATATATATATATATATATATATATATATATGTGTGTGTGTGTGTGTGTGTGTGTGTGTGTGTTGCGATGTCCATGTATGCGTGTCTGTACATATATATGTTTGCAATTTATTTAATTTGACATGTCTAAAAGAAAATTTGCTGTCTAAATACAAAAATTATATATATATATATATATATATATATATATATATATATATAAGAAAAATGAAGGCGACACGTTATTTCATGGTAAATCGGAAATATGGCCTATTTCAGGCGAACCATCATCAGCTTCCGTCTTTACTTACAAAGGATTTTAGACGAATGAGATTCACAGAGACCTAAAAAACGAGCAAAAATAACGGTAGTTCCCTTAAAATAGAGAACTTAAGAAAAAGTACATCAGTTCGGCGAACACACACATATTCATACATAAGCATATATACGCAACATATAATCAGATGACACGCGTAGCAGCGGATGTCAACAAAAGTTCGAAGATACATTCAGTCTGACTGTTGGATTGCAGACCCGTAGATTCGAAACGTAAAAAAGTGGGTTAGATGAGAGAGAATGAGAGAGAGAGAGACAGACAGACAGACAGACAGACAGACAGGCAGACAGAGAGCGTTAAAAAGAAAGGAAGCTGATGATGGTTCGCCTAAAATAGGCCCAAACTTTCGAGTTACCATGAAATAACGTGTCTGTCTTAATTTTTCTTATATTTGCTCTATATGTATTTATATACATATATATTTAGAGCTCTCTTAGAGAGTTATCCTACCACTGTATGTAAAGGATACTCCTTTGGATTCTTCTATACCTACACTACTTGCTGAGATATATATATATATATATATATATATATATATATATATATATATATAAATACTTAAATCCAAGCGGCAAAAGCAGGAAGGTAAATTCCAAAACCCGATCCTAATTAATATTAAATATTAAATTTGAATATTAAAAAATGATACAGGAGGAGAGTTCCATGTAATAAAAGTTACAGAGTAAATATAAATTAAATTAGATTTTTTCAAAGATGTTGAATGACCATTTCGACATGAAATCCCCGAAGGGGATAACACATCACCTCAGCAAGAAATGCTATCCCGAAACTGGAGATAATTTGAAGTAAATTATATCTATTTTCTCTTTTCAACTCATAGATAGAATTGTAAAAAAATAAAAAAAAGGGGAAAAATGGTATCGTCTGGGTTCACAAAAAGGGGAAGAGGACAGTAAAGTAAACTGAACAGACGGCGTGTTGAATTGATATTAGGTTAAACAAAACGGAAAGGAGGTGGGAGGTAAAAGAGATAAAGGAAGGGAGGGGAAAAAAGAAGAGAAAGAAAGAAAAAAATTTCATAATACAGACGCTCGATATATTCAAATAAACCTAACTTCCTAAAAACGTTGAAGTATTAGAAAAAATACCTTTATTTAAAAAAGTATATTTAGAGGAAAAACATTAATATTATTTTAAAGGGAATAAAAAGATATGAGATTTAAAATTTAAATTTTAAAATAGATCATATAATTTAATCTAATTAAAGATACCGCTAGGTATAGATGAGTTAAAAAAATTTCCATATACAAATTATACATATATATATATACACACACACATATATATATATACATATACACATGTATACATATATACACACACACACATATATACATATATATATACATATATACATACACACACACATATACATATAAAAAAAGAAAAAAGAATATACGTATATATACATATATATGTACATGTATACATATCCACACACATACCCACACGCACACACGCATACACACATATATACATATCTACACACACAGATATATATATATATATGCATACATACACACACACATATATATACATACACATACACACACATACATACATACATACATATACACCTATATATACTTATGTACACATATACACACATACACATACTTACCCATACATTTATGTAAATACGCATATATATATACACACACGCGCGCACACACACACATACACACATACACATACATGCACACATACATACATATCTACATACGCACACACACACACACACACACATATATATATATATATATATATATATATATATATATATATATATATATATATAAAGTAATAAATTTCTAAATATTATGAAGGGAAAAGGAAATATAGGTAGAGCGGTTAAATTGCTAAAAAATAAATATATATATACATACACACACACACACACACACACACACACACACACATATATATATATATGTATATATACACATACATATAAAAAACTGAAAATTAGAATTTAAAACTTAAAATCTAAAATCCGCCCTATGACGGCACTTACTGATGAATTCTTTTCTAAAATTCAGGAGTAAGTCCTGCTAAGGGTACTTTAAAATCAGAATCTTCTCCAATAGACATAGACAGCACCTATCACGAAAATTTTTTGGAATACAGGCTGAGCCTATTAGTTTCCAGCTAATTACAGGGTCCAGCCCTTCCTCCTTCATTTTCCAGAATCTACGTGATGGTGCCTTTACAATAGAGACTTTACAACCACAGGCACTCGTTTTCGAATCCAAACCAAAGATTCCAGACGGCACTATGTATCGAGCACTTTTTAATACAACTGTGTACTGGTCCATTTTAATTCTGATCAATAAGTGGTTAATAATTATATATATAATTCTGGCTGGAACCAGTCGGATGTCTAATCGTACTGATGAGCTGTGATACAGAGACACAGATGACTATATATATATATATATATATATATATATATATATATATATATATTTATGTATATATACATATATATATATATATATATATATATATATATATATATATTGCGAAAATGTGAAAGAACACGTAGATTAAAACCTACTGTTCAAGCATTTACCCTTTATAAAGAGTGCTCGATACAGAGTAGAGCTTAATATTGTAATTTTGTTATCAAAATGGTTTATAAAAACACCGTTTGTTATGATTGGGAATGTTCTGTATTAACAAAATTACAATGTATATATATATATATATATATACATATTACGGAAATTAACAAAACTGGTTATAAACAACCGACAATTTGAAATGATTTGTTTGAACATTATTTTTTATCAATATTCGCATTTAAGTAGGCATTCTTTTTATAATCAAACAGTATTATATATTTATTTATACCGGCATGATTATTGACGATAAATTTTTGTTACGAAAATGTGTGTCATTCTGCAGGATTCGAACCTGCCACCCCAATCCACGCAGGGAAAGCCACCAAGCGATCTACCGCGTCTTAGACTTCTCGACCACGAATGACGATCAGTCTGAACGAAGTCAAATCAAGCCTATATAACACAATTTTCGATTCGTCGTAATAACCATATCTGCCCTGAAATGTATCGTAATGTCAACAAATGTAAACATGTTACGGAAATTAACGAAGATTAACGAAACCACCGAGAATTTGAAATGATTTATTTGAACATTATTTTTTATCGATATTCGTAATTATTTCTACTGAAATACGAGTATCGATCGAAAATAATGTTCAAACAAATCATTTCATATATATATATATATATATATATATATATATATATATATATCCGAGTGGGTACATAACGAAGAAAGAATTTTTTCCGTCCAAAACATTAATTTAAAACAGTGCTCGATATATGATGTATAGAACTGTGAATATTTATTATAAATTATGTTTTAGAACATGTACATTATCTTTTAATATAAGTCCTCGACAATCATATGTTTGTTTCAACGTTGGGTACGTTTCTTCGGGGGGTTTTGGTTTTACAATCTCCATGGTAAACAGCCAGTACAGTTAACAGATCATTAACTTAGTCTGTGCCTCTGAAACCGTTTTACAGGGGGTCGAAATTTAACCTTGCAAGTATCAATCAATGTCATAAATTTAAGGAGGATGCTCAATTTTCGTCATATAATGTAATGTAGGTCAGGTCAGGTCAGTGCATAATTTGGACGCTTGTATTGGGTTGGGCCTGTTGAATGAAGGGGGTAACCATGAAACTTTTTAAAAAATGTGTTGTTCAGAGAAAGCCTCTTCGAAGCAGAAAGACACACTTTCCTTCAATTGTGTTCGTTTTGTATTCTAGAGTCCACGAGTTCAGTCCCTAGGTCGAGATTATCGGCTAAGCCGCACCGACTATTTTTAGGGTTGGAGTTAGCATGTTAAAGGAAGTTTGGCAAAAATAAATAAATAAATCCTTCTCTTTCTCACCACCGTGACTTGGCTTCCCGCAGACTTTCCCACAACTATTTTAATGGCAACTGCACTCACAAGCAGGTGCCCCGTCCTTGTGAATTTAAGTGTGCTAGTATGGATCAAGCATGTGAGCAATGATGGTCTTAGAAAAGATGGAAACAAGAAGGAAATTAATACTGAGCATCAGGAATAGACAGCTGAAGTTCCTGGGACATGCAATGAGGAAGGAGGGCTTGGAGAACCTGATACTAACAAGCGAGATAGAGGGTAAAAGAGACAGGGGAAAGCAACGGACAACATATTTGAAGGACTTAATCAGGTGAATAACGGAGCGAGGGTTGCATGGTGTAACAGGAGAAAGCGTGCTAAGAGCTACCAGGATTGGAAGACCTGGAAAGCCATGATCGCCTATATCCTGAAAGGACAAGGCACATAGAAGAAGAATATATATGCCAACTGTTTATAAGAAATTATAATGCGGGTATAAAATGGGGGATCAATTCTATATTATAATCAGTATATAAACCGATCCCTCATTTTGTGGCTATGCTAATTTCTGTACATTTATATTCTAGATTTATGGGTTTGAGCTAGTGGATGACAGAACGGGGGTTGCATGGTGTAACAGGAGAAGGCGTGCTCACAGCCACCAGGGATAGGCAAACGTGGAAAGCCGTGATCCCCTACGTCCTGAAGGGACAGGGCACACAGAAGAAGAAGTAGATTGGCTGTTTCTTTTTTTTTTTTTAATCGTTTCACCCCATGCAAGGTGGTAACGCCACTGATGTGCAGGGGGCTAGGTAAAAGTAAAAGATTAGATGGGAGGAGAGTAAAGAGAAATACGAACCAGTTACAGGGGGTGTCAGATAAAAGAGCAAGAGAAGGATAGGAATACAGGTGTGATGACAGTTGCAAAGGCAGAGAGAAAGGAAAAGATATACAGGGTGATGTAGAAAGAACTGGAGTCAAGTGGTTAAGAGACGGGTATTGACATTGCATTTAAATTCCAGGTGGTTGTAGCCGTCAGGAGAGCAAGAATATAGAAGAGAAGTCCACAGACAGAAAGTACGAGAAAAAAAGTTGCAGGAGTAGAATTGTCGTCTGCATTTGGTTGACCTAACTGTGAATGGGTGGGACCCAGTTGCCAGTCTAGTAAACTCCTGTGGCTGAGGCACCAATGACTTAAGTTCATCGGAGCAAAAGCCATGAAAATATCTATAGAACCGGTAGAGGGAAGCCACATCCCATCGGTGAGAAAGTGGCTGGAGTCGAGCCACTAAGTCGGTACCTGTCACATTACTGGTTCTTCTTTGGAGCCTGTCGAGAACACTGAGATGAACAGCGGGGACGCTTGACCATATATGACAGCAGTACTCCAGATATCGGCTCGGAACGAGCAAATCGGAGACGCGAGTTCGAATTGTAGCTGAATTAATTACATTCACTTACGCACAAATACCCTTGGGGAAAGTATTAATCCCTCGTTCTCCCTTTAGCTATGGGTTAAATAGCCTTGTTTAAAGCCCGTTTACTGCAGAAAATAATGGCAACCTACTTCGGGAAAATCTTCTACCCGGTCATTCCTGTTTCTTTCTAGACATGATCGTCCAAGCGTGTATCACGTATGGCATTTAACTGACTGACTGACTAGATTGTCATCTACGTCCCGTCCTTTTACTGCTGAAATAGTTAAATGTCTCCGTCATTTCTACACTAACAGCTTCTTTTCTCTCACTTCAGGTCTGTGAAATCCCCTTTCACTCGCTTTCCTGATAAGTCAGTCAGCTAAGTGCTCTATGTGATACACGCTTGGGCGATCATGTCTCGAAAGAGACATGACTGACTGGGCAGAAGGTTATCCTGCAATAGATTGCCATTGTTTTCAGCGGTAGACTGGTTGCTAGCCAAGGCTATAGAACCCAATCTGTCCTGTTATTTGACTCATAGCTAGAGGGGGAAGAAATGTATTATATTATTAAGTATTAATTAGGGGAGATCAGTTTATTACTTCATAACAATAGAAAACCGATCCCCCACTTTATGCTCAGTGTAAGCCTTAATTTTTTCTCCAACTATTATATTAATTCAGTCAGTTAAGCGCCATACGTGATACACGCTTGGGCGATCATGTCTCGAAAGAGACATGACTGACTGGGCAGAAGATTATCCCGCAGTAGGTTGCCGTTGCTTTCTGCGGTAGACTGGTTGCCAGCCAAGGTTATAGAACACAATCTGTCCTAATATTTGACTCATAGCTAAAGGGAGAAGAAATGTATTATATTATTAAGTAGTAATTAATGGGGGATCACTTTATTACTTCATGACAATAGAAAATCGATCTCCCACTTTATGACCAGTAGAAGATTCAGTCAGTCAACTAAATTTCTGATGTGATACACGCTTGGGCAATCATGTCTCGAAAGAGACATGACTGACTGGGCAGAAGATTATCCCGCAGTAGGTTGCCATTGCTTTCTGCGGTAGACTGGTTGCCAGCCAAGGCTATAGAACCCAATCTGTGATGTTATTTAACCATAACTGGAGGGGGGAGACGGATTAATACCTTTCCCAAGACGTAAGTGAATGCAAGTAATTTAACTGGAATTTGAACTCGGCTCCCCGATTTCTCGTTCCGAGCCAATATCCACTGCACCACAGTGCACATCCTTATAGACACATTCTTCAAAAAATTAAAAGCAGCACCAATCGCCATCTTATCTCGAATCAGTTTATCATTTATCCTTTCATTACCTTCTCGTAGTCAGTTTTTTTTCTCTCGGATTCACTACATGTAACCGTCTGCGTACTGGTGACATTGCCACCCTTACTTGGAGTGAAATGATTTTTTTAACCCTCTAGGGCCATTCGTATCATATTTGATACAGTATTTCCCTATAAGGAAACATTTGGTATTTCCCTATAAGGAAACATTTGGTATTTCCCTATAAGGAAACATTTGGTATTCATTGACTGAGCAGTCAGTACTGCTTTCATTTGAAATTTATAAAATATTTCTCTTAAAAAATTGTTCAGAAAAATATTTCTTTCAAGGCTTGTTTTCATACTGTATCAAATATGATACGAATGGCCCTAGAGGGTTAATAATATAATATGATTAAGGCTTCTACTTGTCATAAAGTGGGGGATCAGTTCTATATTGTTATGAAGTAATAAACAGATCCCCCACTAATTACTAGTTAACCCTCTAGGGCCATTGGTATCATATTTGATACAGTATTTCCCTATAAGGAAACATTTGGTACTTCCCTATAAGGAAACATTTGGTATTCATTGACTGAGCAGTCAGTACTGCTTTCATTTGAAATTTATAAAATATTTCTCTTAAAAAATATATATATATTTGATATTTCAGACCGGCCTCGGCACTTTCATTAGAAACAAATGATTTTAAGCTCATATATATATATATATATATATATATATATATATATATATATATATATATATATACTTATACTGTCTTAATATGTATAGAAAAAAATACTAAAAAGTTGTAAGTTAAAAATGTATTTTTTGGACAGTATTTATTTAATTCTATTATTATACATATATATATTTGATATTTCAGACCGGCCTCGGCCTTTCTTCAGAAACAAATGATATTAAACTCATAAAATCATTTGTTTCTATTGAAAATATTTAATTTACAACTTTTTACTAGTTTTTCTATACATCTTAAGACAGTATACGATGGTATATATATATATATATATATATATATATATATATATATATATAATACAATAAACTAAATCTAAAAGTGAGCCAAACGCCGACCGCGGTTTCACTCTACGTATCGCCAGGACATTGCGATATATATATATATATATATATATATATATATATATATATATATATATATATATATATTATAAAGAAAAGAAAAATATTTCTTCATCAATATTTTTCAATCTGAGGCACTTTATCATGATAGATAGATAGATAGATAGATAGATAGATAGATAGATGCCTTGAATATACATAGAAACAGACAAACACAGAGAGTTTTGTTCATCACTATATGTGTGCTTTAAGGATACGTTACATATTTATATACGTGCAGTTATTTTATATATATATATATATATATATTGGTTTGTGTGTGCAGTGTACGTTTGCATATAATTATTTATTTTCGCCCTCTGGTGGAATACCAAAAATATAAATAAATAAATAAATAAATAATTTCATGTTAAAAAAAAAATGTAGGATATGAACTGGCTCACCCGGATGTAGTTTTTTTTACTTCTTTTTTTTTTACGTTTTTTTTTTTTTCGTATAGTCTGCTTTTTTATTCTGATATTTTTGTTGTTTAGTCAATTTTTAAAATATGTTTTGTATGTATGTATGTATGTGTGCGTTTACTTGTTTCTTTTACTGATTTGACACTTTCCTCGCCTAATAAGACTCGAAAACAAGCTAAATTCAAAAGATATATATATATATATATATATATATATATATATATATATATATATATATATACTAGCAGTACAGCCCGGCGTTGCTCGGGTGTAATGAAAGCTTTAAAACTAATCCATGGTCCTGGAGCTCAGACTCTTTGGACGTTGGCACGAAAGACTAAAAAGCAATAGTTGTTTCCAGTTAAAGCAAAACCGTAGACTGAAAGAAAAATGAATGGATGTAAGTCAAATTTTGATTTCCTGGTATCGATATAAAATTTTCTGCACTATTGTAAGAACTGCAATCTTGAAACTTCTGAATATCGTTTCTTATGTCTTTGTCTATGAGTGTATCAAATTTGATTAAAATTGGACTACTCCTTCTATAACCCGATTTTTTCGATTATCGATTTTCGATATTTATCGGGGGTATCTCGACACAAAACCTAGCTATGAACACTCGCAGATGCTTATAGTACGACAGTGTAAATTTTCAAGAAAATCAGTTCAGCCGTTTCGGAGTCTATAGGTAACGGACACACACACACAGACACAGACACACAGACACAGACACACAGACAAAGTTACATTTATAAATGAGTTTAGATATATATACATACATACAATACTGTGCAAAAGTCTTAGAACAAGAACGGTTTTATCTTTCATGAGGCATCAAAATAAATTTTGAAATCACCGCTATCCTAACACTTTTGCACGTTACCGACAGTGTGAAAAAGTATTAGGACAGGGGTGATTTTCCTAAAAACCTCACTGAAATTCAAATACATATGTGGAACGCATCCTTCACCATGTCATTTCGCCTTTGGATCTCTATGTCGCACTTTTCGTCTTCTGTTAGAACACTTCCCAGGTATTTAAATTTTTGTACCCCCTCCCCACCTGTATTTGGCATTTTTCGGTTGCTTTTTTTGCTGATGACCATGCATTCGGCTTTCTTTCAGTTTATTTGTAGTCCTTTTTATTCACTAATTGAAATAAAACACGCGTATATCACCGATGTTTTCTTCAGTTGCTATGAACGGTTTCTCTCTCGAAGAAACTCTATGAAAACCTGTTGTACGTCACTTGGATGTTTGTTGGTTCTCGAAGTCACTCCTAGACTGGCAGCCACTCAAGATTTGGTAGATCAGCGCTCTCTGCTATATAGATAACAGATTCAACATAATATTAATAACAATAAGAACCGCATCTCTTTTAATACCAGGCCTCTTCGGAATGTAGGGAATTATGACTGTTCACTGATTCTTTTTCTTTGTCAGTTAGGTCTTTACTCTAAGACTGGCGCGTTCAATCAAGGCTGTTTAGCTCAGTGTACTCTGCTACTTAAATACACTTGCCAGAATTAAACTTTCAAATAGAAAACATGCACAACGCCAAACTCGTTCACAAATAACTAAACTGTCAGATATACAGTGGTGTGCGATACAATCCGGACTAACTTTAACTTGGCATAAAGTGACAACCAGATTAAATATATCATTTTTTTTTCTTTCTGATTTTATATTTGTGTGACAAAAATATGTTGAATTAAGAACAAATTAAGCAAAATGTCCAGTGAATTCGAGCGTCGTACTGTAATTATTGTGGCCCTACGTTGTGGCTGCACGCCCAAAGAGATTGTTGAAATTTTTAATTTCCCAAACTTGATTGTGTACGACATTGCCAAGACCTTCAAAGAGTCTGGTGAGGCTGGGGGAGAATCCCTGACTCCGAGGTTCGCAAGAGGAAGGGGACGTTATGCCTCCCCATTCCTTTGGCAAATGTCAAACCGTGACGAAGTGAAGAAGGTCGACCTAGATGTCTTAAAGAATGTTTTGAAACCATGGATTGTTCAGGTAGCTGCAGGGAAGCCATGGCTCTTCCAACAGGTTCATGCGTCCAATTTGGTCCAGGCTTGGGGGTGACGAGAATCTGGACATGTTCTGGTCAAAGGAATTCTGACTCCCTAGTTGTCCAGACCTGAATCCTTGCGACTATTACCCATCGGGCGTATTTGAGAGACAGTTCAACAGTTCGTGCACACAATACTGTCGATTTCTTGAGGTCTGCCATCATCAACTTGTCCAGGGAGCAGATTACCAATACCTGTAGGAGGTTTCAGCCTTGTGTGGAGGCTGTGATTAAAGCTGGAAGGGGCTGGCTTTAATAATATGGTAGAGGAGAGATCAGACAACAATGTTATAAAGTAATTTGTCATGTAAATACTTGTCATCTAAACTTATTTATAAATGGAACTTTGTCTGTATGTGTATGTGTCTGTGTGTGTGTCCATTACCTATAGACTCCAAAACGGCTGAACCGATTTTTCTTGAAAATTTACACAGTTGTACTATAAGCGTCTGCGAGTGTTCTTAGCTAGGTTTTGTGTAGAGGTAACCTCGATAAATATCAAAAATCGATGATCGAAAAATCGGCTTATAGAAGGAGTGGTCCGATTTTAATCAAATTTGATACACTCATAGACAAAGACATAAGAAACGATATTCAGAAGTTTCAAGGTTTCAGTTCTTACAATAGTGCAGAAAATCGATATATATATATATATATATATATATATATATATATATATATATATATATATATATATGAAGTAAGTTGTTTGTGTGTGTGTCTGTTTATCTGCCTGTATGTCCTTTATACAAAACAGCAAATTTTATCCGATTATCACCAAACTTCACACAAATATTCTTTAGGCTGAGTCTCAGCTCCAGGACCATGGATTAGTTTTAAAGCTTTCATTACACCCGAGCAACGCCGGGCTATTCTGCTAGTTTTGAATAAACACAATTTTTCTTTCAGTATATGTTTTTTTCAAGATTGTTCTGCACACCTCTGTAGTTAACGTTTTTCTTAGATTAATGATCACAAATATCAGGTCGGTGCAAAAGTTTCTGCCGGTTTGTAAAAGGGGCGTTTAAAATCATTGTAATTTATTTTATGCATATGTTTATTACTTAAACATATCACCATGATTAATTTATAACTTTTTCTTTCAGATTATTAAAGCATCATTCATATTTTTCTGCAATATTCTCACCCATGTTCTTTCCATCTAAAGAACTCCTAAGGCATGCTCTACTCTATGAGTTTCATGGCGGTTCCAATGCAAATGCAACGCGTTTCTTGTTACGAATCTTTGCTTTTACGACACTTTCAGACCCCATTTTTGGTTCGACTTGTCACAGGTGGTGAGAAGGGGATTATCTGCCATAATGTTAAACGTCGGCGATCGTGGTTAAATCGAGGAGAAAGACAAGTTCAGCAACCGAGAGCAGGACTCGTTGAGCGTATGGTGGGGTATTGACGGGATCATCCATTCCGAACGTTTAAACAACCGTCAAACCATTACTGCTAGTCTCTATTGTGACCAACTTAGTCGTTTGAAAACTGCTCTGACCTGAAAACGACATTCTTTAGTCAACAGAAAGGGAGTCATCTTCCATCATGATAAGGCTCGTCCTCACACAGTACTACCGACCAAAGATCTCCTAGCATAATTTGGTCGGGAAATCTTGCCCCATCCTGCATATTCCCCTGACCTAGTTCCCTCGGATTATCACTTATTTCGAGGATTACAAAACCATTTAGATGGCCTTAGGTTAACATCACGAGAGGAGATTGAACTTGAGTTACATTCATATTTCACATCAAAACCTTAAGAATTTTAAAAGCGAGGAATTTATAAGCTCATTGACAGATGGAATCAAGTTAAAGATAACAAGAATCGTTATTGTTGTGAATAAAGGTTTTCAAAAACACAGTTTTTCATTTTCAACATGAAATTTTAAATCGGCAAATACTTTTGCACCGACTAGATAGCTTGGAGAGAATTATGTAGGTCTTAGTGAGGACCATCATTCTTCAAACAAAAAAGGGGGGGGTAGACTGATCCTACAGAATCGCAGACACAGAACTGTACGAAATAACACAATTTTTCATTTTCAAGATGAAATTTAAAATCGGCAAAAACTTTCGCGCCAACCTGATATTAAGGGAAGCTTAGCCTTTGCATGGTCTTAGCCAATTGCTCAATATCGACAACAACTTTGTTACTTTGAGATTTTACACAATTTTCTAAATGTTCAGGTATTAGGAAACTTTGTTGTGGACTTAACACTGCTTTCATGGGAGAGAAAATTTGCTCACAGAAATAAGTTGAACCAAAAGCTGAAAGAAGAGCAAAAGTAATTTTCTTCAAACAGACGAGAGTTCTTAAAAGGGATGTTCAACAGTAGAGAATAACAGCAGACTTTTCTAAATTTTCATCTTTCAGAGACTTTTTTAGTTCAACATATTGTGTCATTAGAAATTGTTTGGTGTAGCATGTGTGCTGTAGGTTGCCAACCCCTGGTAGAAAACATAGATGGGCTGTGTGTGTTGAACAAACAAAAATTTGCCTGAGCAGGCATCTGCAACAGGGATTGTTTAATTGCCTGAGCAGACAGATGTGTACCCTCTAAGACACGAAAATAGACATTAGTGAAAAGTACTTTATGTCTTATTATAGAGATCAAATACCATTTCATTATTGGGTTCTAAATTCTAAATTTTCGTCTTCCAGAGATTTCTTTCATTCAAAGAATGTTGCCACTGAAAATTACTTAGAGAGCAAAGGTCGTTATTATCATGAATAAAGATTTTTAAAAACGCACAGTTCTTAATTTTCAACATGAAATTTTAAATCGGCAAAAACTTTTGCACCGACCAGATAGCTTGGAGAGAATTATGTAGGTCTTAGTGAGGACCATCATTCTTCAAAAAAAAAAAAAAGGGTAGACTGATCCTACAGAATCGCAGACACAGAACTGTACGAAATAACACAAGCCCCGTCATTTCGGGACTTCCAACAAAAGTAACAACTAAAATGACTAGCACATGTAACTGGGAGAGAGATTAAAGACGTGATCAATATGATGACATTCCACTCTACTCTAAACAAAAGGCTAGGAAGAAAACTCTCCTCAATACTGGAAAAACAATAATTGTCACTGAACTTGGGCCAGGAAATTTTTCCCGTCTGAATCCATGTTTTACCTATATAAATCTACCATCCGCTCGTGTATTGAATATTGCTGCCACATCTGGTCGGGTGACCCTGCTATTCACCTCGGGGTTCTTGACAAAATTCAACGGAGAATCTGTAATGTGATCGATACCGACTTGGCAGCTCAGATGCAGTCACTTTCTCACCGGCGTAACGTGGCTTCACTGTGTCTCTTCTACAAATACTTTCACTGCTTCTGTTCCGATGAACTTAACTCACTGATGCCCCCTATATATAAATTTACTCGAGCCACAAACTTAGCAACTAGGTCCCACCCTTTTAATGTGAAACCAATAAAATATAAACACAAATTCTACTCCAGTAGCTCCTTTTCTCGCACTTCCTGCCTGTGTAATTCCCTTCTATTTACTTGCTTCCTCGACAGCTAGAATCTCCAAGAATTTAAATGTAAAGGCAATAGTCATCTCCTATCTCACTAACCTGCATCCTCTCTCTCATGCTCCCTTCTCCGACCACTCCACTCTCATCAGTATTTTCATCCTTCTCTTACCCACTTCCTGACACCCACTATAACCCGTCATTCTTTCTCACAACTTTCTTCCTATGTAACCCCCTGCAAAACAGTGGCAGTAAAATGCCTTGCTTGGGGCGATATGATTATAAAAAAAAATAGAAATAGAAATTTCTATATTATTATAATGGGGATATAAAGTGGGGGATTAATTCTACATTACAATTAATATATAAACTGATCCCTAACTTTATGGCCACAGATACTTCTTTTACCCACTTCCTGACACCCCCTATAACCTGTCCCTCTTTCTCATAACGTTCCTCCTATGTAAACCCTGCAAAACAGTGGCAGCAAAATGCCTTGCTTAGGGTGAAATGATTATCAAAAAAATAAAAAATAAAAAAACTCCCCCCTGTGGAATTCCGTATAGTTGCGTCCCCGACAGCTACAATCACCCAGAATTTAAATGTAAGGTCAACAGTCATCTATCTCACTGACTTTCTCTCAAGCTCTTTTCTCTATCCACTCCACTCCAATCACGCCAGTATTTTCATCCTTCTGTTACCCTCTTCCTGACACCCTTTATAACCTGTTTCTCTTTCTCATACCTTACCTCCTATGTAACCCCCTATTATATTCTTTTTCTTTCTCTCTACCTTCGCAACTGTCTTTACACCTGTGTTCACATCCTTATCGTGCTCCCTTCTCTGACACCCCCTGTAGCTGGTTCATCTTTCTCTTCACTCTCCTCCTGTCTAAAACTTTAACTCTCTTATGTAGCCCCCTGTGCATCAATGGCGGTACCGCCTTGCTTGGGGTGAAACGATTAATAAAATATATATTAATATTCAATATATGCGTTTCATAAGGATATGTGTGGTGGTGTAGTGAGTATCGGCTCGGAAATATAAATCGGAGTGCCGAGTTCGAATTCCAGTTGAATTCGTTGCATTCACTTACACGCAAATGCACTTGGAAATGGTATTAATCAGTTTCTTCAATCTACCACAGAAAGTAATGGCAACCTACTGCGGGAAAATCTTCTGACATACGTTTCCATTGAACATGAAATGTCTTTGAAGTAATTCCAGTTCTCAATTCCACCAATCTAAACAAAAATGCCCGGATATCATAGCTTACGGACAACACCCAGTTCTTAATAATGACTGGAGACAATCGAAAGTCTAGCAGTGAGTTGAGTGCCATACGTGATACAAGTTTGAGCGATCATGTCTCGAAAGACATGACTGGGCAGAAGATTATCCCGCAGTAAATTGCCATTGCTTCCTGCGGTAGACTGGTGGCCAGCCAAGACTATAGAACACAATCTGTCTTGTTGTTTGACTCATAGCTAGAGGGGAAATAAATGTATTTTATTATTTTGTAGTAATTAGTCGGGATTAGTTTATTACTTCATAACAACAGAAAACCGATCCCCCACTTTATGCCCAGTAGAAGCTTTAATCATGTCTCTATTATATTCAGTCAGTCAGTGCCGTCGTGATACATGCTTTGGGCGATCATGTTTCGAAAGAGACATGACAGACTGGGCAGAAGATTATGGTTGCCAGCCAAGGCTATAGAACCCAATCGGTTTTAATATTTTTACTCATAGCTAGAGGGAAAAAAACGTATTATATTATTAAGTAGTAATTAGTGGGGGATCATTTTATTTCTTCATAATAATAGAAAAGAGATCCCCCACTGTATGCCCAACAGAAGCCTTCATCATGTCTCCAACTATTGTATTCAGTTGGTCAATTAAGTCCCATACGTGATACACGCTTTGGGTGATCATGTCTCGAAAGAGACATGATGACTAACTGGGCAGAAGATTATCCCGCAGTAGGTTGCTATTGCTTTCTGCAGTAGACTGGTTGCCAGCCAAGGCTATTGAACCCAGTATATCCTGTTATTTGGCCCATAACTGGAAGGAAGAGACAGATTAATACTTTTCCCAAGGGTAGTTGTGCATAAGGGAATGTAAGGAATTCAACTGGAATTCGAACTCGGTTCCCCGATTTGGCAGTCCGGGTCGATATCCACTGCATTTTAAAGCTGAAAAATACAATGAAAATAATTAGCCAGATTGGAGTGAATTAAACAAAAATTGTTTGAATAAATCTATGTTACCAAAACACACCTCACATATGTGTGTGTGTGTGTGTGTGTGTGTGTGTGTGTGTGTGTGTGTGTGTGTGTGTGTGTGTGCGCACGCATGCGCGTTTATTCCACAATGGTAAGTTTACCACCAGGTCATAATTAACGTGAAGTAGTTCAAGCGTACATGCGAATGTTTCCAGAAATTATTCAGTTCCCTCGGCAATTAAATCTTTAGGGCCCCTCAGGCATTGCTCTTGTGATCTTGGCCCTCCCCATTTAAAGGCAATCGGGAGAGTACAGCCTGAGGAAGAATAGCCCACATCCCTGGAACTAGATTACAAGATTTGGGCTAATTTCCGCCTCGGGCTAATATTGACCGAGAATATATATATATATATATATATATATATATATATATATATACATTTATGCTTGGAGTGTTAGTCTCCTTAAATTTTCAACCCGTTTATCTGTACTCTTGCAGTCTAGTCTGCAAAATCAGTTATCAGGGCAGACACTTCATCATCATCATCACCATCACTATTATTATTATTATTATTATTATTATTATTGTTGTTGTTGTTGTTGTTATTATTAGTAGTAGTAGTATCATTATTTATATTATTACTTATTGTTATTATTACTATTTATTTATCATTAATAATTAGTATTTATCATGTCATTTTTCATCATATTTCGATTTCTGCTATGGTCTCACTACCTAACAAGTCTGCAGGAAGACCTCAGGCAGGTCGTGTTGTGTTGTTATGGCCCCATTTCATGTGTCTTCATATCTCGCCTAACATCCCTAGCGTTACATAGACAAAATTCTCCTTAGTGTCTTGGCTGTACTTAAAAAGACAAGTTTGTGTATATCTCTTAAGCTGGGGTTTCCAGGGATTCTTTCAATGTGTTGTTTTGTTCCATTCCAAGTGCACCTACTATCACTGGTACGATTCTAGTTTTCAATTTCCACATTTTTTCTATTTCAATTTCCAGGTCTTTATATTTTGACAGTTTTTCGAATTCCTTGGTTGTTATGTTACAATCCGCTGGACAAGCCATATCAATTAATAGACAAGTTTTTTCTTTCTGGTTTTTAACAATAATGTCCGGCCTATTTGCTTCAATTTTTTTGTCTGTGTAAATGGTATAATCCCATAGAATGTTGCCATCTTCTTTCTGTAACTGGTGCTGGGTGATGTTCATACCAGTGTTTGTTTACATATTTTCCGTGGTGTTTTCCCATGGTCCAATATAAATATTGTCCCACTCTATCTCGACAATTTTTATATTCATTATTATTATTATTATTATTATTATTATTATTATTATTAACAATATCCTAGTTGATTAAAGCGTTAGTTCGTTGATTTGGTGATATAGTAATTGTAAGTTCAATCCCAGGACCAAGCAGCATGTACTTGGACTCAGTGGAAAAGGCCGACAATAACTGAACTATGTATACCAGGCTCTTGATAATAATGGTGAAGCTCCAGCTGTGGCATGAGATATCTCGATCAAAAGTGTTTGACAGTGTTTGGCATGCTGGTCTTCTGCTCAAACTCCAGGGTCACTGTATTATTGGACAACTGTTGGATTTAATCCAACCATCCTTTTCAAATCGTGAAATGAAGGTCATTTTGAACTACACAATTCCAGAGCATTTCACACGAACACAGGTGTGCCTACACTGTTTCTGGTCTGCTTCAATGACCTTTCTGATGATGTAATCAGTTCCGAAGTAGGCATTTATGCAAATGATATCGCCATTTACTCTCGATTGCTGCTCTTGAAACTCATATTAAATCGCTCGTTAAATGAGGAGTAAATTGTAAATTTTACCTCCAAAACAAATTTCTCTATTTAAGCAGTATAGAGAAAATTTTCCAAAATGGCTGATTCTAGCATCCTGGTAAGCAACACACTACGCATCCTTGACATCAATTTTTTAATCGATCTGCATTGGATCGAATCTATAAAATCTATATCTGTATTAACTGTGAGAAAGTTTGGGTCATTGTGTTGGGCCAGAAAGGTTTTTTTCTCTCGTCAGGACCTATCTTGCACATTTATATATCTACATTTCGTCCTTGCATTGAATGCTGTTGCCATATCTGGTTGGGTGTTTCTGTTATTCATCTCGAGGTTCTCGTCAGAATCTATCTTGCACATTTATAAATCTACTATTTATCTATGCATTGAATACTGTTGCCATATCTGGTTGGGTGTTTCTGCTATTCATCTTGAGGTTCTCGTCTGAATCCATCTTGCACATTTATAAATCTACCATTTATCTATGCATTGAATACTGTTGCCATATCTGGTCGATTGCTCCTGCTATTCATCTTAAGGTTCTCGTTAGAATCCATCTTGCACATTTATAAATCTACCATTCGTCCGCGCATTGAATACTGTTGCCATATCTGGTTGGGTGCTCCTGCTATTCATCTTGAGGTTCTCGTCAGAATCCATCTTGCACATTTATAAATCTACCATTTATCTATGCATTGAATACTGTTGCCATATCTGGTTGGGTGTTTCTGCTATTCATCTTGAGGTTCTCGTTAGAATCCATCTTGCACATTTATAAATCTACCATTCGTCCATGCATTGAAGAATGTTGCCATATCTGGTCGGGTGCTTCTGATATTCATTTCGAGGTCCATTTTTAAAATCCAAAGAAGAATCGGCAATGTAATCGATCCTTATTTGCCATTCGGGAATATCATTCGCCGTAAGCTCGGATGTGCGGCTGGTGTAACGGATAACAGATTTGGAGAACAGTGCAAATACCTTTTCTCCCCCAAGCTATGGGTTAACTAGTAAAACTTGTATCCCAAAATCATTATTATCTGTAAAGAACTTTTACAATTCAAAAATAGCTTTCGACAGAGTTGATAATCCGTAAAAAAATAAATGAATCTCTTATGGGGCCTTACCAGTATGAGACATGAACTCTTTTATTTTTTTTAATCATTTCCCCACCCCCAAGCAAGGCAGAACTGTCACTGGTGCGCAGGGGGTTACATAAGAGGTGACTGATGAGAAAGAGGAACAAGTTATAGGGGAGTCAGAGAATGAGTAAGAAAAGGATGAGAATACAGGTGTGAAGAGAGCTGCTTGAGAGTCGAGTGGAAAGGAAGAAGAACAAAGATACATGTGTTATCAGGGAAAGGATATGAGTCAGGGAGATAAGAGGTAGCAATTGACTTTGCATTTAGATTCTTGGAGATTGTAGCTGTCAGGAAAGTAAGTATGCGGAAGGGAATTCCACAGGCGGGAAATGCGAGCAAAAAAGCTGATAGAGTAGAAATTACGGTTACATTTGATTGGTTTCACTGTAAAAGGGTGGGACCTAAACGCTAGTCTAGTAGCTCGAGTAAATTCATGAAGTTGGGGCACCAGTGAACTAAGCTCGGCAGAGCAGAAGCCGTGAAAGTATTTGTAGAAGAGATCAGAGGAAGCTATATTACGTTGTGAGAAAATGACTGCAGTTGAGCTATCAGGTTGGGATCAATTACAAATTCTTCGTTGGATTTTGTCAAGAAACCCGAGATGAATAGCAGGGGCACCCGACCAGATGTCAAAGCAGTATTCAATGCACGGGTGGATGGTAGATGCATATTTTTTTAATCGTTTCACCCCAAGCAAATGTATATGCTGAACTCAAATCAACAATTAGATATTGAAGAAAGCTACATTTTTTAATGTTAACGACCAGAAAAAAAAATCGGACTTCTTCTCGCTTTTTTTGTCAGCCATTACTGGCTTAGTGATAAGTCATTCACTGCTGAACGATTTTAGGTGTCGGAAGAAAATTTGGGCCTATTTACTTCTTTTACACTTCGATAGCTTTTTAAATTACTTGGTTGCTATTTTACAGCCAGCTGGGAAAGCAATATTACAGACAGAAAGATTGAATAGGTCGGTTGTTATTGTCAAAAACAGAAATATGACTATTTTGGAAAAATTTGAAGGGATATTAGCCTTCGGGTTCTAAAACGAAAATTTAGCGTCTACATTAATTTGTTTGTTACGGGTAGAGTATTGGCCAAGTAGGTGCATATCTTGCCATTATTATTATTATTATTATTATTATTATTATTATTTCTGCTATGGTCACACTATACTCACCTGGCACATCTTTTTGTCCGTGGGAAACAAAAATAATCTTTCAGTTGCGTCTCTGTCCTTGAAGACAGAGTGCGGCTCAGTTGTAGCTCCGTCCGCGCCACCCCATTACACCAGAGGGGTGGACCAGCTGCTCGTCCCCGGGGCCAGCTCAATTTTAGTTCCTTCGCCCATCTGTACGCGGTCGGGCTCCCCACGTTAAAAAAAAGACCTTGTGTCACATCTCGCTCCAGTGGAGGTGTATGGTAAATGCCTACTCACCTGCCACATTTTGTGGTGGGTGGCATATGACCAGATCTAACCAGCTACGACTAACTTTGGTCAGATAAGACTAGTTTGGTACCCATCGGGGGCTCGGAAATATTTGACCAATGCCCTGAGCGCGAACACTCGGGTTCCCCACGTTAAAAACTGACCTTGTGTCACATCTCGCTTCAGTGGGGTAATAGGGTAAATAAACACTATCTACCAAGTCCGCAGAAAGACCCAAGACAGGTCGTGGTGTATTATTATGGTGACATTTAATGATTTGTTTTTCTAACTCCCATAACATCACAAGCGTTTCATGGGCAAATTTATTCTTAGTGTGTGGGCTGTAATTATGAAGACAATTTTTTGGATTTCTTTTAAGCTAGAAGTTTTTTAGGGATTATTTTTTAATGTGTTTTGGTCCTTTTTTTATGATTACTGGCGTATCTAATATGACAGGTTTTCTTGTTTTCAAGTCCCACTTTTTTTTTTCTATTTCGATTTTGAGGTCTTTACACTTCGATAGCTTTTCAAATTACTTGGTTGCTATGTTATAGTCAGCTTGGAAAGCCATATTAATTAGCAGGCAATTTTCTTCTTTTCGGTTTTTGACAATAACATCCGACCTATTTACTTCAACCTTTCTGTATGTAAAGATGGTGGAACATAATTTATTATTATTATTGTTATTAGAATATCTTTCTTCTTCTTCTTTCTTCTTTTATGTACCTTGTTCATTCAGGACGTAGGCGATCATGGCCTTCCACGTCTCCCTATCCCTGGTGGCTCTTAGCACGCCTTCTCCTGTTACACCATGCAACCCCCGTTCTGTCATCCACTAGCTGAAGCCCATGAATCTAGAATATAAATCTATAGAAACTAGCACGGCTACAATATGAGGGATCAGTTTATATATTGATTATAATACAGAATTGATCCCCCATTTTATACCCACATTATAATTTTTTAAAAACAGTTGACATATATATTCTTCTTCTATGTGCCCTGTCCTTTCAGGACGTAGGCGATCATGGCTTTCCACGTCTCCCTATCCCTGGTGGCTCAGAGCACGCTTTCTCCTGTAACGTCTCTCAGCCTCCGTTCTGTCGTCAACCTGCTCAGGCTTTTTAAATATGTTATCCGCTGCTTTCCTCTGTCTCTTTTTCCCCTCTATCTGGCCTGTTAGTATCAGGTTCTCCAAGCCTTCCTTCCTCATTGCATATCCCAGGAACTTCAGCTGTCTCTTCCTGATGCTCAATATTAATTTCCTTTTCATTTCCATCATTTTCAAAACCTCGTCATTGCTCACATGCTCTGTCCACGATATCCGCAGCATCCTTCTGTAGAACCACATTTCAGCTGCTTCAAGTTTTCCCTTCATCTTTGTTGATATTGTCCAACATTCGCTGACATATTGAAGAACTGTCATCACATAGCAATCCAGTACTCTGTTTCTAGGGAAAGTTTCCTGTGTCTTAATACTAAACTCTGCTTCTGGAACGCATCTTTCACCATGCCAATTCGCCTTTGGATTTCTGTGTCGCACTTTTTGTCTTCAGTTAGAACACTTCCCAGATATTTGAATTTTCGTACCTGCTTGATTTTAACACCCTCCACTGTATTCGGCACTTTGGGCTGCTCTTTTTGCTGATGACCGAAAAAAAATCTTACCTAAAATACCTCGAATTTCCGCCTAATTGAGTCATCTTTGGCTAGGCACATTTACTTATCATCTTCGCATTATTACTGCCTCTGGGCCAGCTGCGTTTGACGTTATCACGCTCCTCCTTTTGTTTCTCGTTGTTTTTGATGCCAAATCATTTCTATCAGCTCACAAAAAAAAAATAATTGTATTCCTTTAATGTAAACACACATTTTTTGTTATTGTTTCTTACTCCAAATCATATTGCAGTTTGGCCACTATAATATTCTGTGGGTCACAGACTATACTACATTTGATTGGCACTGTTCTTGTTTTCAATTTCCACATTTTCCCATTTCGTTTTCCAGGTTTTAATACTTCAATAGTTTCAAATTCTTTGGTTGCTATGTTACAGTCCGCTTGGTAAACCATATCAATTAGTAGACAAGTTCGTCTTATTGGTTTTTGACAATAATATCTGACCTATTTACTTCAATCTTTCTGTCTGTAAAGATGGTGGACTCCCATAGAATTGTGGTCTTCTATTTCTATAATCGGTGCAGGGTAATATTCAGAATAGCGTTTCTTAACATCTTTTCCAAAGTATTTGCACACTGTCCCGTCTAAATATTGCCGAAATCTATCGTGACGATTTTTATATTCATTTGCCCCAAATACAGAACATCCTGAGATTAGATGGTCTATTGTTTTCTGATATTGGTCACAGAACCTACATTTTGGATTATTATTATGTCATTTTTCATCATATTTCGATTTCTGCTATGGTCGCACTCTCTACCAAGTCTGCGGAAAGACCTAAGGCAGGTCGTGGTGTGTTGTTATGGCTCCATTTCATGTTTTTCTATCTTCCCTATCATCCCAAGCGTTACATAGACAAAGTTTTCCTTCGTGTGTGAGCTGTGCTTAATAAGACAATTTTTGTATATCTCTTAAGCTGGGGTTTCCAGGGATTCTTTCAATGTGTTGTTTTGTTCCATTTTTTTTATCATTCCAAGTGCACCTACTATCACTGGCACAACTCTTGTTTTCAATTTCCACATTTTTTCTATTTCAATTTCCACGTCTTTATATTTTGACAGTTTTTCAAATTCTTTCGTTGCTATGTTACAATCCGCTGGACAAGCTATATCAATTAATAATCAAGTTTTTTGTTTTTTGTTTTTAAAAGTAATGTCGGGCCTATTTGCTTCAATTTTTCTGTGTGTAGATGGTGTAATGTTGGCATCTTCTATTTCTGTAAACGGTGCTGGGTGATGTTCATACCAATGTTTGTTTACATATTTTCCAAATTGTTTACACACTGTCCAGTGTAAATATTGCCGAAATCTATCGTGAAGATTTTTATATTCGTTTGATACAAATACAGAACATCCTGAGATTAAATTGTCTATTGTTTTCTGATATTCGTCACAGAACCTACATTTTGGATTATTATTATGTCATTTTTCATCATATTTCGATTTCTGCTTTGGTCTCACTACCAACCAAGTTTGCGGGGAGACTTAAGGCAGGTAGTGGCTCCATTTCATGTTTTTCTATCTTCCCTATCATCCTCAGCATTACATAGATAAAGTTTTCCTTAGTGTGTGGGCTGTACTTAATAAGACAATTTTTTGTATGTCTCTTAAGCTGGGGTTTCCAGGGATTCTTTCAGTGTGTTGTTTTGTTCCATTTTTTATCATTCCAAGTGCACCTACTATCACTGGCACAACCCTTGTTTTCAATTTCCACATTTTTTCTATTTCAATTTCCAGGTTTTTATATTTTGACAGTTTTTCAAATTCCTTGATTGCTATGTTACAATCCGCTGGACAAGCCATATCAATTAATAGACAAGTTTTCTCCTTCTGGTTTTTAACAATAATGTCTGGCCTGTTTGCTTCAATTTTTCTGTTTGTGTAGATGGTGTAATCCCATAGAATGGTTACATCTTCTATTTCTGTAACCGGTGCTGGGTGATGTTCATACCAGTGTTTGTTTACAGCTTTTCCATAATGTTTGCACATTGCCCAATGTAAATATTGCCCAACTCTATCGTGGCGATTTTTATATTCATTTGGGGCAAGCACAGAACAGCCTGAGATTAGGTGGTCTATTGTTTCTTGGTGTTTATCACAAAACCTGCATTTTGGATCCATATTATTATGCATAATATTTGCCTGAAAGTTTCTAGTGAAAAGACTTTGGTCTTGTGCTGCAAGAATAAAGCCTTCAGTTTCAGACTTTAATCCAGATGCAAGTAACCATCGATGAGTATTAACTTTGTCAACATTGGATTTATTGGCACGTTCTGGATATTGGCCATGCAGAGGTTTGTCTTGCCAGCGCTGTTTCATCTGTTCAAGAGCTTTATCTTTGGCTTTCATTTTCATATTTTTTGCCGCAATAGTTGGTTCTTGGCTTTTGTTTTGCTTTTCTACAGAATCTACTAACTGTAAATCTTGTTTGTATTTACTGCCTTCTTTTATTATTGAATATTTTTTCTTTCTTTCTTCATGTTGCCTTACTAATTGTATCATCCAATCCTTTGTTGTTTCTATGTATGTTAGTAAGCCAATAGTTGTTGTCTTGTATGACAATTCCAGCTGAATAAGACCCCTTCCACCTTCTTTACAGGGTATGTATAGACGGTCTACATCAGCCTTTGGATGATGCATCTTATGCTTAGAAAGAAGCTTTCTTGTTTTAGCATCCATTCGCCTGATGTCGTTTAGAGTCCAGTTTTTTATTATTATTATTATGTCATTTTTCATCATATTTAGATTTCTGCATTGGTCTCACTACCAACCAAGTCTGCGGGGAGACCTAAGGCAGGTAGTGGCGTGTTGTTATGACTCCATTTCATGTTTTTCTATCCTCCCTATCATCCCCAGCATTACATAGATAACGTTTTCCTTAGTGTGTGGGCTGTACTTAATAATACAATTTTTTGTATATCTCTTAAGCTGGGGTTTCCAGGGATTCTTTCAATGTGTTGTTTTGTTCCATTTTTTATCATTCCAAGTGCACCTACTATCACTGGCACAACTCTTGTTTTCAATTTCCACATTTTTTCTATTTCAATTTCCAGGTCTTTATATTTTGACAGTTTTTCAAATTCCTTGATTGCTATGTTACAATCCGCTGGACAAGCCATATCAATTAATAGACAAGTTTTCTCCTTCTGGTTTTTAACAATAATGTCTGGCCTGTTTGCTTCAATTTTTCTGTCTGTGTAGATGGTGTAATCCCATAGAATGGTTACATCTTCTATTTCTGTAACCGGTGCTGGATGATGTTCATACCAGTGTTTGTTTACAGCTTTTCCATAATGTTTGCACATTGCCCAATGTAAATATTGCCCAACTCTATCGTGGCGATTTTTATATTCGTTTGGGGCAAGCACAGAACAGCCTGAGATTAGGTGGTCTATTGTTTCTTGGTGTTTATCACAAAACCTGCATTTTGGATCCATATTATTATGCATAATATTTGCCTGAAAGTTTCTCGTGAAAAGACTTTGGTCTTGTGCTGCAAGTATAAATCCTTCAGTTTCAGACTTTAATCCAGATGCACGTAACCATCGATGAGTATTAACTTTGTCAACATTGGATTTATTGGCACGTACTGGATATTGGCCATGCAGAGGTTTGTCTTGCCAGCGCTGTTTCATCTTTTCAAGAGCTTTATCTTTGGCTTTCATTTTCATATTTTTTGCCGCAATAGTTGGTTCTTGGCTACTGTTTTGCTTTTCTACAGAATCTACTAACTGTAATTCTTGTTTGTATTTACTGCCTTCTTTTATTATTGAATATTTTTTCTTTCTTTCTTCATGTTGCCTTACTAATTGTATCATCCAATCCTTTGTTGTTTCTATGTATGTTAGTAAGCCAATAGTTGTTGTCTTGTATGACAATTCCAGCTGAATAAGACCCCTTCCACCTTCTTTACGGGGTATGTATAGACGGTCTACATCAGCCTTTGGGTGATGCATCCTATGCTTAGAAAGAAGCTTTCTTGTTTTAACATCCATTCGCCTGATGTCGTTTAGAGTCCAGTTTAAGATGTTGAAGCTATATTGGACAACTGGGATTGCAAGGCTATTAATGGCCATAACTCTATTCTGTGAATTTAATTCAGTTTTTAATATCATTCGTAGCCTTCTATAGTACTCTTTACGCACTATTTCTTTCATTTTTTTATGGTGAATGTTTTCGCTCTCATTTACACCTAGGTATTTATAAGCTTCTTCTGGTTTCAATTCTTTTATTGTTACAGCAGGGTCTAGGCTAATTGAGGATGTTTCTTGTATTGATCCACGTAAAACTGTAGCTTTAGCACATTTATTCAAATTAAATTTCATTCCAATGTCTTCGCTGAAGCATTTTACAGTTTGCAGAAGACCTTCCAGCTCATTATCATTCTTAGCATATAACTTTAAGTCATCCATGTAAAATAGATGGCTTATTTTCTTTTGGCCTATTTTATAACCACATTCTGTCTTATTAAGTTGACTGGTTAGTGCTATTAATGATATGCAGAATAGTAAGGGAGATAAAGAATCACCTTGAAATATACCTCTTTTGATGTTTATTTCATCAGACTTATCGGTTCCATTTATATGATTGAGGTAAAGGGTTGTTTTCCATATAGACATGCACTGTTTGATGAAATTGATGATGACGGGCGATATCTTGTATATATTTAAAGTCTTTAAAATCCATTCATGTGGCACACTATCGAATGCCTTTCGGTAGTCTATCCAGGCAGTACTAAGATTTTTCTTTGTCTTGTAGCAGTTTTCCAGGATCATTTTGTTAATTAGCAATTGGTCTTTACAGCCATAACAGCCACGTTTGCACCCTTTTTGTTCAAGCGGTATCATGTCATTTCTTTCTAAGAATAAATATGTTTGTTTTGTTAAAATAGATGTTAGTAGTTTATATGTTGTCGGAAGACATGTAATTGGTCTGTAGTTTTTCGGGTTGTTTGTGTCACCATTCTTGGGTAGAAGAAATGTAATTCCTTTTGTCATCCATGCAGGAATTTTAGTGGGATCGTCAACCATTTCTTGGAGTTCTTTGGCTAATTTTTTATGTGCTGCATTTAAATAATATAGCCAAAAGTTAGGAATTTTATCTATACCTGGAGTTTTCCAATTGTGTGCTTTTTTTAGTGCAAATTTAATATCATCTTCTGTAATTCCAGACCATGTCTGTTCGGGTTTATTCTTCATTCGTTCTATCTCCTGCGTAATCCAATGTACTTCCTTGCTAGGTTCTTTAGGGCAAGCCCATATCTTTTCCCAGAACTGTGTGACTTCTTCCATTCTGGGGGGTACTGTCACTTCAATTCTTTTTTTACCTATTTCCCTGTAAAATCTCTTTGTATCAGTCTGAAAGATCTTGTTTTGTCTGTAAAATTTTGCTCTTTTTTCATAGCGTCTTATTCTTTGAGCCTTCAGTTGGATTTTTTGCTTTATTTTTTCTTTATTTGATAAGACGTCATTTTCATTCCTGATGTTATATTTTTTTTCGGCTCTTCTTCTTTTCCTAGTTCTTACATTTATTCCTCTACTCAGTTCATCCAGTACTGACAGTTCACTTCTTAGTTGTTCGATTTCTTTTTCGATTTTTCTTTTCCAAGGTGGATCTTCACGTCTGCGTGACTGCCTTGTTTTTATTTTGATGTTTAATTTTTTTGTTGCTGCTGTTGCTGATGCATATATTACTTCGTTAAGATTTGTATTCGGGTCTTCATCCAGTATTGATTTCAGTGCTGCATTGTACAATTTAATAGTTCGGAGGTTTTGTTTTGTTGGTTGGAATTTTGGGAGCTGTTCACGTTCCTCCATTGTAATACTTTGTATTTGACTTAGCTGGTTTTTTATTTCTATCTTGGCTTCCTGTATATTGTTATTTTCCGTCAAATAATTATCTTCGATGTGTTCTGAACTAATTTTATTTTTGTCTTTTAACTGACTCAGACTCAGATCGCACCTTTCCAGCACTTTTAGACTTACATCATTATCTTCGCAGTGATTTGCGTGTTTCACGGTTTCTACATTATGACCTGTGATTTGTTTGATGTTATTACTTTTTATTTCTGGTTCCGGTTCCTTTTCATATTTTGTTGATTGGACTCTTCTTGTTACAATTCTTTTAATTTCGTGAATCTCAGCCTCTGACAGTCGGTTATTACGAATAATGTACCTACGTACATTGGCCAATTTATTTTCGTCAATATACTTTCTATTTGTTTGACCAACTTTTTCACGCCAAATGTCATATGTTTGGCGAGTCATGTTTTTTTGAGGTTTGAGTAACGCTTCATGAAATGCAGTCATAACGACTTTGTACTCCTCACGAGACCTTTTTATTTTTTCTTTCTTTAAATATACGGTTGTAGATCTAGCTGGTGAATTTTCAGGACCATCATTAGGATTATCCTGGTTGTGGGGACCTGAAGATACATTCTTTGTGTAGGAGTTTGTTCCTATGGCAGATTTTTCGACCTCAGGTAGGTTCCCTCCTGAAGGACGGGCTCCCTGTTTATCCACTGGAAGAGCCATACTGGACTTTTTATTTCTATTTGTGTTTTTCATGTTTTTCCCACGAGTGACGCACGGGTCCAAAAGTCCACCCAAAGTTGCCCGGCACGTTGGGTAACGGTCTTTTACAAACAGGGTCCCGAAGCCTGTAGGGAATCGTTTGTGACCTCATAACGCAGTAGCCATTCACTCCTCGGCACGATTAACACCTTGAGTTGCGGGTTGTTGTTCGGAGTTTTCCTTCTCCTAAATGGGCTGCCAAGCAACATCTGACATAGACGCGATTGGAATTCAAGGAGAAAGACGGTTCAACGAAACAAAACATCAATATTACTTGAGTAGTTTGTTTAAAAAAAAAAAAAAAAAAAAAAAAAAAAAAAAAAAATTATAATATCTTAAGAAAAAAAAAAAAAAAAATCCTGTTTATATTAAAACAAAATTTCATATTGAGAAAAGGAAAAATTCAAATAGAGAGACGTTTGTTGAAAAAAAATTATTATTATTATTATTATTATTATTATTATTATTATTATTATTATTAATCAGATCATACGCTGTAATGTAATTATCAGAGACGAAGCATCACAAATATTTGGATCAGAATTTTTTTTTTTTTCAATTCCCTACAGCCTGGAGTTGGATCCCCTCGCTCGGAGGATAAAGAGGTTTGCGTACGATCAACACTCATACCTTTACATAAGATGAATTACGGAAGTATCGACGACAACAAAGAAAAATAAAGCCTGGATTTATGGCTTCCAAGAACTTGGGCTAATATTAATAACTTTTCAATCATAAGTCAGTTTACGTCCTTAAAATATTAATAATAAGAGGTTCACATGTCGGTCACATATATAGACTTTCTGGTTATTATGTTATTATGTATTGAGTCTCAAGAGACCACGATAGCAGCGATCTGACGCACGAAATTACGAGACTCTCGGTGCATCAATCCAACACCCAAAAGTGGCCTCGCGTCAATTCACTCGCCGGCCGCATCCATGGCTTCCATTTCCACACCCCCGCACCAAGCGTGGGCACAGGTTCGATTTCTACTCTAACAGCTTCTTTTCTCGCACTTCAGGTCTGTGGAATCCCATTTTACTCGTTAAATCGCTTTCCTGATAAGTCAGTCAGCTAGGTCCTCTACGTGATACACGCTTGGGCGATCATAGCTCGAAAGAGACATGACTGACTGGGCAGAAGATTATCCCGTACTAGGTGGCCATTGCTTATTGCGGTAGACTGATGGCCAGCCAAGGCTACAGAACCCAATCTGTCCTACTATTTAACCCATGGCTGGAGGGAAGAGATGGATTAATACCTTTTCTAAGAGTATTTGTGCGCTATTGAATGCAAAAATTCAACTGGAATTCGAACTCGACTCACCGATTAGTCGTTCAGAGTTAATATACACTGCACCACAATGTAGCAAATCTTAATTTGATCTCAACGTTTTTTTATGTGGTCTCCGGCTTTCTCCCAACCTTTTAACTCTTTCCTTTTTTTTTTTTTCAATTGGAGTAGATAGACTAAACTATCGCCCGGTTCACACTCCACCCTCGTCTATTGAACAGGAGAAGAGGTTCATCCCTTGTTCCCTGTTTAGGATGTGGTTTCCAGCTTTCTCTCTTCCAACCTTTTCACTCTTTTCTTTTTTCTTTTTTTCAATTGGAGTAGATAGACTAAACTATCACCCGGTTCACACTCCACCCTCGTCTATTGATCAGGTGTAGAGGCTCATCCCTTGTTCCCTGTTTAGGATGTGGTTTCCGGCTTTCTCTTTCCCAATCTTTTCCCCTCTTACGTAGCCCCCTGCACATCAGTGGCGTTACCGCCTGGCTCGGGGTGATATCATTAAAAAAAAAAACATATATTTTTTATTTTTGTTTTATAACTTTGCAGTTGATCCTGACTATGGCACTAATAAACCTCGAAATGTCAAGCCGTTTTTTTTTTTTTTTTTTTTTTTTTCACTTCTATTTAAGAATTACGAGATACGCATGCTTTTTTGTGGGCCGGGGGTATAGTTTTATTTCATGGGAATTGGGGAGCGGCCAGTGATACCGCTGCGCTTTGAGAGTCAAATAGTGACATGGATACTTATCTCAAAGGCGTTGCTAGAAATTTAAGCAGCGTGGCCGTTGTTGAGAAGTCAAAAGAGGAATTACTCCTGCCAGAAATCAAATTAACAGACCGCCGGTTATGCAGTGATAGAAAGACCGTCGCCAAAGTCAGTTTCTCCCTCGTACCGATTTCTCGGGAGGTCCGGGAATTTGATCTTAACCGCCCGTGAGTTATGCGCGCCTATTGATAAGACAAAAACAACTTTTTGTTTCGTCTCTTGCTTGGAATTGATAGACAAAGTTGAGCCGCCATTATAGGTTTGATTCACTGCATAGTGTCGTATTTCTTCCTTTTTTTTTTTTTTTTTTTTCATGGGGTGGGAGAGAACAAAAATAAAAATTTTAAAAATTTCAAAACGGTTTTGCAAATTAATTAAAAGTCTTTTTTTTTTGCGATCGATAAAAATGCATTATTCAACGGGATGAAACTATTTGTCTATATTTTTGAGATAAGGTAGTATTTTCAGTAATTACATTATTCGGACTATTGTCCTCATCTTTGTTGCCATTTGTACGATGTTTAATAATAGATCATTCTATTTGTCTATATTTCTGAGATGAAGTTAGTATTTACAGTATTTACATTATTCGGACTATTGTCCTCATCTTTGTTGCCATTTGTACGACGTTTAATAATAGATCATTCTATTTGTCTATATTTCTGAGATGAGGTAGTATTTACAGTATTTACATTAGTCGGACTATTGTCCTCATCTTTGTTGCCATTTGTACGACGTTTAATAATAGATCATTCTATTTGTCTATATTTCTGAGATGAGGTAGTATTTACAGTATTTACATTATTCGGACTATTGTCCTCATCTTTGTTGCCATTTGTACGACGTTTAATAATAGATCATTCTATTTGTCTATATTTCTGAGATGAGGTAGTATTTACAGTATTTACATTATTCGGACTATTGTCCTCATCTTTGTTGCCATTTGTACGACGTTTAATAATAGATCATTCTATTTGTCTATATTTCTGAGATGAGGTAGTATTTACAGTATTTACATTATTCGGACTATTGTCCTCATCTTGGTTGCCATTTGTACGACGTTTAATAATAGATCATTCTATTTGTCTATATTTCTGAGATGAGGTAGTATTTACAGTATTTACATTATTCGGACTATTGTCCTCATCTTGGTTGCCATTTATACGACGTTTAATAATAGATCATTCTATTTGTCTATATTTCTGAGATGAGGTAGTATGTACAGTATTTACATTATTCGGACTATTGTCCTCATCTTGGTTGCCATTTGTACGACATTTCCAGCCTTCTTCAGGTGCTAGAAATGTCCGAACCATTTATTACAAGCACTGGGGTATATCATTCTCATTTCTTGCGTAAAGCCTCGATGAACGTCATGAGTTATCTCCCTTTAACTCTGCCAGTCATTAATTCACCACTGCTGTAGCCTGGTATTGAACTCACAAATCTAAGAGTCAAGTCAGGAACTAACCAACGTCTCTATCCACTAAAAACTAGTCAAAAAATTAATCGATTAACGTTTTATTTCACCATCGATAACTATTTCGTTTGATATTTAAAATCGCTTTACTTAATCTTTTTCTATATTTTGATTATTTATAAACTTCGATGCGGGACAAGGCCGAAAATATGTAGCACCTAGTGACAGTCTCTTTATAACTTCTTTTCTACCCTGTTTCATCTATATATATACATATATATATATACATAAATCTTTTAAACATGTACTGTTGAATATACGAGACGATGAATGTCTATTATGTTTAATCATGAGCCGTTCTAAACGTCGTATTTTGGCTTTAATTTCAGCTGAAAATAAAGACAAAAATTCTCCAACATTTGGTTAATTTTTTATTTAGTTGGTTCTAAGCTTTCGGCTCACATGAACCATCTTCAGAGAGGTTATAAGGACGGTAACACAATAACATCCACCATCAGCGACGATTTTATCTTGTGTTGACATAAAACTCCGCTAAGCAACGAAAATAGTTACCAAAAATAACAAACGCAGTTCGCAAATTTGCAATGCGGTTCTATGACGTCACACCGCGTGATGGCGCGAAATGACAACAGATCCATTTATTCAAATGCAATGTAATGTGTTATGACCAGATTTAAACGTGATTTTATTAAGTGTGGGTTGTTTGGATTTAATGTAGATGGCCTCCAATATCTGAAGGTTCTTTTTACTATGAGTGAGGATTATTGTATTGTTGACTAAAATCTGTCTGATATTACCTACATGGTTATGTTTTTCTGAGAAATATTGTTTAATTGAACTCTGATCAGAAAGCTTTGAATTAAGTTTGTTTTTTTTTATAACAGTTAACATATCGTTGCGGGCATTCACTATTATAAATAAAAAAGACACGAGTTTAGACTAGTTAGTTTACTATATAGAGAAATAGTAAATCTGTGTGTGCTAAAATCAATGAATACATCAAAGAATGGAATTGTTATTTATATTAAGTTCTAATGTAAATTTGAGGACGGAGTGATTTTCAAATTTGTTTCTAAGTTGTGTAATTTGATCAATATTCTTAGCTAAAATAAAAATATCATCTATGTATCTTACATATATCGGAAGTTTATGATTGTCATTAATTATCTTGTTTTTTTAAATGTGGCATATAATAATTAGAAAAGATATTTTTTGTAATATATATATATATATATATATATATATATATATATTACAAAAAGTGAAACAACACGTAGATTAAAAGCCAACTATTCATGAATTTATTTATTACAATGTTTTACAAAAGCATAATATCACTCCACAAAGATTTTCATGTTTCAGAACAATATTCTTCTTCTTCAGGTGATACGTTAAAATAAATATTGAAAATTGTTTATTTCGAAAATATTAGAAGACTTCATGTTTAGAAATACCATAACTGAGTAGCTACTCTGGCATCTTTTTACTGTGTGTATGCGTAAGGATTATTGTATTGTTGACTAAAATCGGTCTGATATATACATAAATGGACATGTCTCTCTGTCTATTTGTGTGTGTTTGTGTGTCTCTGTTTTAACGAACCGTATTCCTCCGAAACCCTTGGTCTGATTTCAACCAAAATTGTATCACTTGTCGATAATGACATAAACCTTTGATGTACGCAAATTTTTTTCAAAACGATTTACAGCGTACTGCAGAAATCACCGAAATGCTGAGAATTTAAGAACTCTTCTCCTTCTAGACGCCTTATGCAAATTCAACCAAAATCTTTTGTCAATACAAGATAAAATCATCGCTGATGGTGGATATTTTTGTGTTACCGTCCTTATAACCTCTCTGAAGATGGCTCATGTGAGCCGAAAGCTTAGAACCAACTTAATAAAAAATTATATTTGTTAAGTAGATTAGGGTAATTTATATCATTTCAGATACTGGAATTTCATTATATATATATATATATATATATATATATATATATATATATATATATAAGGATAGCACCAGTAATAGTAGTAATGCATGAACGAAGGGTAGATTTATAGATGTATAAGCTTTCGGCTCACATGGATGTTTTTATGTTACCGTCCTTATAACCTCTCTGAAGATGGCTCATGTGAGCCGAAAGCTTAGAACCAACTTAATAGAAAATTATCCAAATGTTGGAGAAATTTTGTCTTTATTTTCAACTGAAATTAAAGCCAAAATACGACGTTTCGAACGGCTCATGATTAAGCATAATAGACATGCTCCACCCTAAACATTGGGGCGAGGTTTAGACGAGAGACAGCGTTCGCTAAATTCACTTTTCCCACTTTGCGACGTCTCTTCGATTGTGTCCTGTTTGGGGAGGAACCGACTCACCCAGGCTATCATGAAGAAAAGGTTCGTATCATTATCCAGTCGCGATATTTGTCGGTCAGAGATTGGCAGTTGAAATCAAACTCTATCGAGACATGACCGACGAGTTAGACAAATTTCTTGCCGTGTCTTTCTCCGATAAACTGTTTACCAACCAAGCGTATAGAACCCAATCTATCCTGCTATAGAGCGAGTGCGTTGTGGTGCAGTGGATATCTGCACGGAACGAGAAATCGGGGAACCGAGTTCGAATCCCAGTTAAATTCCTTGCATTCAATAACGCGCAAATACCCTTTAGAAAGGTATTAATTCATCTCTTCCCTCCAGTTATGGGTTAAATAACTGGACAGACTGGGTTCTATAGCCTTGTCTGGCAACCTATTGCAGGATAATCTTCTGCCCAGTCAGTCATATCTCGTTCGAGACATGATCGCCCAAAGCGTGTATTACGTATAGCACTTAACTGACTGACTGAATATAATAGTTGGAGACATGATTAAGGCTTCTACTGGGCATAAAGTCGGGGGTTCGGTTTTTGTTGTTATAAACAGATCCCCCACTAATTATTACTTAGTAATATAATACGTCTCCTCTCCCTCTAGCTATGAGTTAAATAACAGGACAGATTGGGTTCTACAGCCTTGGCTGGCAACCAGTCTACCACAGAAAGTAAGGGCAACCTACTGTAGGATAATCTTCTGCCCAGTCATTCATGTCTCTTTTGAGACATGATTGCCAAAGCGTGTGTCACGTACGTCAGTTAACTGACTTATAGAGGTAGTAGAGATGGATTAAAACCTCCCCTAAGAGTATTTGCGCGTAAGTGAATGCAACGAATTCAAGTGGAATTCGAACGGGGCTCTCCGATTTCTCTTTCCGTGTAGATATTCATTGTACCACAATAGGTTGTAAACAGGCATTATGGCGTCCGAATCAGAAGACACTTGTTTCGGCTGGAGAGAAAACTCGTTTTGTCCTATAAATATAATTAACTAGCAGTATAGCCTGGCGTTGCTCGGGTGTAATGAAAGCTTTAAAACTAATCCATGGTCCTGGAGCTCAGACTCTTTGGACGTTGGCACAAAAGACTAAAAAGCAATAGTTGGTTCCAGTTAAAGCGAAACCGTAGACTAAAAGAAAAATGAATGGATGTAAGTCAAATTTTGATTTCCTGGTATCGATATCAAATAAGTTTTTTCGTCTTAAACTGAATTTTGAAGGCTAAATAAGTCCGCTGAGTAAATGGTATCATGGCTGAGACTAAGAACTACAATTATACCTACTTAGAGCCAAACCCGAAACAAAATCTAAAATAAAAGGGCTGAAAAAATACAGACATACAGGCAGATAAACAGACACACACACAAACATCTTGCCTTTTATATATATATATATATATATATATATATATTACCGATTTTCTGCACTATTGTAAGAACTGCAACCTTGAAAGATCTGAATATCGTTTCTTATGTCTTTGTCTATGAGTGCATCAAATTTGATTAAAATTGGACCACTCCTTCTATAACCCGATTTTTTCGATTATCGATTTTCGATATTTATCGGGGGTACCGCGACACAAAACCTAGCTAAGAACACTCACAGGCGCTTATCGTACAACTGTGTAAATTCTCAAGAAAATCGGTTCAGCCGTTTCGGAGTCTATAGGTAACGGACACACACACGCGCAGACAAAGTTTCATTTATAAATAAGTTTAGATACTATAATTATAATTAACCCTATAATTATAAGTAATATTAATGTTTTTGGAGGGTTGTTTTATTGTTTCTTTTTATCTGGTATCCATCTTTCATCTTTCTGGGTTCTTCTATGACCCGTGTCTCTTCAGGACGTAGGCGATGATGGCCATCCACATCTCATCCCTTCTAGCTCTTAACACCCTTTCTCTTGTTACTCCTTCCAACCCCTGCTCTTCCATCAACTTATTCAGACCCATCAAATATGTCACGCGTTGTCTTCCCCTGTCTCTTCCTTCATCTATCCGTCCCGTGAGTATCAGATTCTTCAAGCCTGCTTTCCTCATTACATGTTCCAGAAATTTCAGCGGTTTTGTTTTGCTGTTTCGTTTTTGCTGTTAGCACGGAATTGCTCGGGTGTAATGAAAGCTTTAAAACTAATCCATGGTCCTGGAGCTCAGATTCAGCCTAAAGGATATTTGAAATAATAAATTATCTGCGACAATTTACCAATCGCACCTATATATATATATATATATATATATATATATATATATATATATATATATACTAGCAGTATAGCCCGGCGTTGCTCGGGTGTAATGAAAGCTTTAAAACTAATCCATGGTCCTGGAGCTCAGACTCTTTGGACGTTGGCACGAAAGACTAAAAAGCAATAGTTGTTTCCAGTTAAAGCGAAATCGTAGACTGAAAGAAAAATGAATGGATGTAAGTCAAATTTTGATTTCCTGGTATCGATATCAAATAAGTTTTTTCGCCGTAAACTGAATTTTGAAGGCTAAATAAGTCCTCTGAGTAAACAGTATCATGGCTTAGACAAAGAACTTTTTTGTTTCCATCCTTACCAAAACACTCAGCATCCTTCTGTAGAAACACATTTTGGTTGGTTCAAGTGTGCTGTTTTTCTTTGATGAGTTTGTCCAGCATTCACTTTCTTTTTTCTTTTTTCTTTCTTTCTTTCTTTCTTTCTTTCTTTTGTTTTCTTTCCTTTGGAATTCTCTTTGGGTTTTTCATTTTTTTTGGTTACCATCTTCGTTCTTTCTCTTTATCCCTTCTTTTCTGTTTCATTCTTTCTTTCCTTTTCTCTTCTTTCTTTCTTTCTTTCTTTTTCATTCCTTTCTTTCTATTTGTTTTTTTTTTATTTGCCTTTTATAGATGTGTCTTCTGTCTTTTTTCTTTCCTTTTTCTTTTTTCCGTTTTTTTTTCACCTTTTTCTCTTTGTCACTTATTTTTTATTTTATTCTTTCTTTCTTTCTTTCTTTCTTTCTTTCTTTTTTCTCTCTTTTTTCTTTTCTTTAGATTTCTCTTTGTGTTTTCAGTTTTTTGTGACCATCATCTTTCTTTCTCTTTATCTCTTAATTTCTATTTCATTCTTTCTATCGTTTTCTCTTTTTTCTTTCTTCCTTCCTTTCTTTCTTTCTTCCTTTCTTTCTTTCTTTCTTTCTTTCTTTTTTGATTTGCCTTTTATATATGTGTCTTTTTTCTTTTTTCTTTTTTTCTTTTTTCACCTTCTTCTCTCTTATTAACATTGTGTTTTTCTCTTTATCACTTTTTTCTATTTTATTTTTCTGTCTTTCTTTTTTCTTTGTTTCATTTTTCTTTCTTTCTTCCTTTCTTTTTTTCTTTCTTTTGGATCTCTCTTTTGTTTTTTAGTTTTTTTTTTGTTACCATTCTCTTTCTTTCTCTTTATCCCTTAATTTGTATTTCATTCTTTCTTTCCTTTTCTCTTCTTTATTTATTTATTTAATTATTTTCGATTTGCCTTTTATATAGGAGTCTACTTTATTTTTTCTTTCCTTTTTCTTTTTTCGTTTTTTTTTTCACCTTTTTCTCTTTTATTACTGTTGTTTTTTCTCTTTATCACTTATTTTCTATTTTATTTTTTCTTTCTTTCTTTTTTCTTTCTTTCTTTCTTCTCTCTTTTTTTCTTTCCTTTGGATTTCTCTTTGTGTTTTCTTTTTTTTTTTACCATCCTTTTTCTTACTCATTATCTCTTCCTTTCTATTTCATTCTTTCTTTCCTTTACTCTTCTTTCTTTCTTTTTTTCTTTCTTTTGGATTTTCCTTTTATATATGTCTTCTTTCTTTTTTTTTTCCTTTTTTGTCCTTTTTTTTTACCTTCTTCTCTTTTGTTACCATTGTGTTTTTCTCTTTATCACTTATTTTCTATTTTATTATTTCTTTCTTTCTTTGTTTTTTTCTTTCTTTGCTTTTTCTTTCTTTCTTTTAATCTCGTTTTCATTCTTTTTATTTCACTTTTCCTTGAGATTCACTTCTCTCGTTTTTTCCTTTCTCTCCTCTTTTTCCTTCCTCTCTCGCACTTTTTCATAGCTTCTTCCTCATTTTTTATTTACTGCCTTTTCCTTCGCTATTCCTTTTTTTTCTTCTTTTCGTCTCTCTTTCCCTTTACGTGCCTTTGTAATCAGACTTCCCGTTAGTTCTGTGTTCTATTTAACTCAGTCTTCTTCGACATTTTTCGCATTCCCATTCGCCTCTCTTTGTCACACTTTTTTTTTATTTCCCATATTACTTTCATCATTTCACTCTTTTATTGCGCCTTTCTCTCGCTTTTCACCACACTCTGCCACTACTGGCAAATGAACAGCCATTTTTGGACACAAGTTCACGTCAGTACGTGAATCTCGTAATGCAGTAGCTAATGGAAGTGAACTTCCGATATTTACCCGTTTCTTCTCAAATCTTTCGTTGGTTAACTAGAAACGCAAGTAAAAATCTCCCCTCCCATTCCTGTTACAATTTTTTCCATGACGTATTTGCTTTTACTTACCAAACCTTCATTTTAGTCAATATATATATATATATATATATATATATATATATATATATATATATATACTAGCACTATAGCCCGGCGTTGCTCGGATGTAATGAAAGCTTTAAAACTAATCCATAGTCCTGGAGCTCAGACTCTTTGGACGTTGGCACGAAAAACTAAAAAGCAATAGTTGTTTCCAGTTAAAGCGAAACCGTAGACTGAAAGAAAAATGAATGGATGTAAGTCAAATTTTGATTTCCTGGTATCGATATCAAATAAGTTTTTCGTCGTAAACTGAATTTAGAAGGCTAAATAAATCCTCTGAGTAAATGGTACCATGGCTGAGACTAGGTACTACAATTATACCTACTTAGAGCCAAACCCGAAGCAAAAACTAAAATAAAAGGGCTGAAAAAAATACAGATATACAGGCAGATGCCTTTTATATATATATATATTATCGATTTTCTGCACTATTGTAAAAACTGCAACCTTGAAAGATCTGAATATCGTTTCTTATGTATTTGTCTATGAGTGTATCAAATTTGATTAAAATCGGACCACTCCTTTTATAGCCCGATTTTTTCGATTATCGATTTTCGATACTTATCGGGGGTATCTCGACACAAAATCTAGCTAAGAACACTCTCAGACGCTTATAGTACAACTGTGTAAATTTTCAAGAAAATCGGTTCAGCCGTTTCGGAGTCTGTAGATAACGGACACACACACACAAAGTTCCATTTATAAATAAGTTTAGATTAGATTAGATCATATATATATATATATATATATATATTGAAGAAGCACTAGGAAAATCTGGCCATAAAATCATTCTACAATATAATTCTCAAACAAACAGACAAACAAAAAACGATAATAGAAAACGAAACATTATCTGGTTTAACCCACCATTTACCTTAGAGGTAAACATCAAAATAGGACAAATATTTTTTAAATTGATAGATAAACACTTTTCAAAAAGCTCAAAACAATACAAAATTTTCAATAGAAAATTAATCAAGCTAACTTATAGTTGAACTAGTAATATAGAAAGTTTCATTAAAAAAAAAACGCCAGAAATTTAGATAGCATCGTACAAAACAAGACCACTAATAAAGAATGCAACTTCAGGGACAAAAAATAAATGCCCACTTCAAGGACTTTGTAATATAAAAGAAGTTATTTACAAGGCATGCCTTAAATGGTCAAAATAAAATATATTTGGTATCAGCCAAAGACAACTTTAAGACCAGGTGGTTCAATCACAAGTCTACATTCAAAATAGAAAACTTACAAAACTGTACAAAATCGGCTAACCCCGTGTGGAAATTGAAATCAAAATATGGAAAAGATCCAGACATTACGTGGAGTATAATGAAAACAACAAAACCTTACAACGGTGGCAAAATATGTAGACTATACCAGGAAAAAAAGTTAGCGATTATGCTATTCCCAATCAAAAATGAACTATTGAATGAAAGAAGAGAAATTATGGCTAAGTGTAACTATACTAAAAAAATAACTATTATGTTCATACAACCATGGATGAAAACGTTAAATTTCTTGAAATTTTAAAAATTGTGCGTTCATAAATTCCGCGTTACGTGAGCGTTCAAAAAAACCACCGTTACCTGAGCGTTCTTAAAAAAAAGATACACGGTAAAATCAGTTATTGCAAATCGCCTAAAGACACCACAAGGTAGAAACCTAGGCCGCGTAAAAATTCGTTTACAAATGAAGTATATATACAGTACTGTGCAAAAGTATTAGGACAAGAACTATTTTATCTTTTATAAGGCATCAAAATAAAGTTTAAAATCATCCCTGTCTTAACACTTTTGAACACTACCGATGGTATGCAAAATTATTAGGGCAGGGATGATTTTTCTAAAGACCTCACTGCAATTCAAATACAGGATGAAAAGCCATACCTTACTAAGAACTATTTAACTAAAAAGGAAGAGGAAGGAAGGCTTCGGAATTTGAATTGGCTTCCACAATTCTATTGAACATCTAGGAGATATTTTGGATAAAAAACTGATCAATCTAATGTTACTTTGCAAGACACACTTTGGGAACAAATACAAGCTGCTTGGCAGGAGATACCATTAGATACATTGAAGAAGCTTGTGATGTCAATACCTGACAGAATGAAGGCTGTGATCAAAGCAAAAGGCTATTATACTAAATATTAAATTTATTTTGTAACAAGTATTTTTCTTGATAAAGCATTTGTTGAGTAAATCAAATCAAATTACTTTAATGAAATTGTTTATTTTCTGTCAATATGCCTAATAAAAGATAAAATAGTTCTTGTCTTAATACTTTTGCACAGTACTGTATATAGATTTTAAAATCACCCCTGTCCTAACACTTTTGCACACTGTATATACAGTACTCTGCAAAAGTATTACAAGAAGTATTTTATCTTTTCTGAGGCATCAAAAGAAAGTTTAAACTCACCCCTGTCCTAACACTTTTGCACATTATAATAGAAATTCATGGTATTGTGTGAAATAATTTTAAAGGACCGAGTTAATGTTTCGGGGAATTTTGATCACCATGTTCCAGTCCAGAATATTGCATTGATTATTATATATATGTATGTACTTATGTATGTAGTTATGTGTTATGGTGCCCTATCTACTATGGAAGGAACTCTTCCTCCTTCATAAATACTAACCTGCGAGATTCCGAAAGGCATATCACGTTGAATACACCGGTTCTCGTTCGATCACCGAAGTTAAGCAATGTTGAGCTTGGTCAGTACTTAGACGGGTGACCGCTTGGGAATACCATGCGCTGTAAGCGTTCATTTTTTTTTTTTTTTTTGGTCGGATGTTCGTGCTTACGGCCATATCACGTTGAATACACCGGTTCTCGTTCGATCACCTAAGTTAAACAACGTTGAGCCTGGTCAGTACTGAGATGGGTGACCACTTGGGAATATCAGGCGCTGTAAGCGTTCAGTGACGGACGTGCGTTGTGGTGCAGTGGATATCGGCTTGGAAAGAGAAATTGGTGAGCCGAGTTCAAATTCCAGTTTTGTACCCTACATTCACTTAAGCACTGGTACCCTTGGGAAAGGTATTAATCAGTCACTTCCCTTCAGTTATGGATTAAATAACAGGATGAAGGCAACCCATCTAGTGTTAGTGTCACAATAAAAGCACCCTTGATAGCCACTGGCGAAGCGTCAAGTATTCAGCTATTTGACAAGATTATGAATTTCGCTGCAAAACTGCGCCAGGGTTCCAAATGCACAGGGAATACTGGAGAGGTGTAGTGAGTTCTATCTCGATCAATGGCCGCAAGACGACGACGAAAGGAGGCTGTTGAAACGTAGTGTAACTTGACAGTTCGGATAGACACTTCTAACACTCTTATTTTGTATATATGTTCTGTTATTCCAACCTGAAGGTTAACCACCCTTCTTCTTTTCGTTTCTTTCTGTCTGGACTTAACAGGCAACGACAGTATATTTCGTTAAAGGAAGATTTTATTAATTTCTTATTTAATTTTTTAACTATTCTTACATGTTTTTTCCATATTTTTTTTACTTTCCAAGAACTTTCAGCCACTTCACTAGAAATTGACTAAAGTATTAACAAACAGGACAATTTCTCTAGAAATAAAGAAGAAAGTACTGGATTGCTATGTGATGTCCGTCCTTCAATATGACAGTGAATGCTGGACAATATCACCAAAGATGAAGGAAAAACTTGAAGCAACCGAAATGTGGTTCTACAGAAGTATACTGGATATAAAGTGGGGGATCAATTCTATATTACAATCAATATATAAACTGACCCCTCACTTTATGGCCACGGCAGTTTCTATACATTTATATTCCTGACAGCCAAAAGCACAAGGATGCATTCCAGGAGCTGAGAAGAGTATTAATAAACAGGACAATTTCGCTAGAAACAAAGAAGAGAGTACTCAATTGCTATGTGATGTCAGTTCTTCAATATGGCAGTGAATGCTGGACAATATCATCAAAGATGAAGGAAAACAAAGAAGAGAGGACTGGATTGCTATGTGCTGTCCGTCCTTCAATATGGCAGTGAATGCTGGACAATATCATCAAAGATGAAGGAAAACAAAGAAGAGAGTACTCAATTGCTATGTGATGTCAGTTCTTCAATATGGCAGTGAATGCTGGACAATATCATCAAAGATGAAGGAAAACAAAGAAGAGAGTACTCAATTGCTATGTGATGTCAGTTCTTCAATATGGCAGTGAATGCTGGACAATATCATCAAAGATGAAGGAAAAATCTTGAAGCAACTGAAATGTGGTTCTACAGGAGGATGCTGCGAATATCATGGATGGAGCATGTGAGCAATGTTTAGGTCTTGGAAATAATAGAAACAAAAAAGAAATTAATACTGAGTATCAGGAAGAGACAGCTGAAGTTCCTGGGACATGCAATGAGGAAAGAGGGCTTGGAGAACCTGATACTAACAGGCCAGATAGAGAGAAGAACAGAGGGGAAAGCAATGGATAACATATTTGAAGGCCCTAATGAGGTGGATGATGGAACGAGAGTTGCGTGGAGTAACAGGAGAAGGCGTGCAAAGAGGCAACAGGGATAGGGAGTCGTGGAAAGCCATGATCGCCTACGCCCTGAAAGGACAGGGCACATAGAAGAATATATATGCCAACTGTTTATAAGAAATTATAATGTGGGTATAAAATGGGGGATCAATTCTATATTATAATCAATATATTATCTGATCCCTCATTTTATGGCCATGCTAGTTTCTATAGATTTATATTCTAGATTTATGGGCTTGAGCTAGTGAATGACAGAACGGGGGGTTGCATGGTGTAACAGGAGAAAGCGTGCTGAGAGCCACCACGAATAGGGAGTCGTGGAAAGCCATGATCGCCTACGTCCTGAAAGGACTGGACACATAGAAGAAGAAGAAGAAGAAGAAGAAGAAGAAGAAGAAGAACGTAATTTATGCTGTGTTTTCGAAAAGGAGCGTTTTTAAAAGCTATCACGTGACGCGCATGTCTGGACATCCAGTGCGCGTTTGTTTATTTTTTTTTTAATTTCAAAACTCCATTTCCACAAGGTCGATAGTAACAGAAAATTGTTTGATATATATAGCGCCTCCCTTATAGCGGAAACATTAAATAAAAAATTTAAATAAAATCTTCAATGTCCGTAGTTTTTGACAAAACATGTTTAAAAGCAAAATGGTTGTCCCAATATACATTAATGTATGTATGCATGTATTTTATAAATACTCATTATATGAAGTAACTACATTTTCGAATGTAAATATTTCTACACTGACTCAATATGTAAACAACAGTTCAAAATTTGGAAACTACTTCCAAAATCGTTAATTCCATTTGGGGTGAACTTGACAGAAGAGTGAAAAATCTACAAAAAGAAAAAGAAGACTTAGTGTCAGGAATAGAATAACTTATCAAACTAATAATTTTAGAAATAATTCTATGTAGGTATATATGTGCACTGGTATAAATAAAAGCCATGTGATGTGTATATAAACTGCCGGCCATAATTATTAGGCTACCCCAGTTTTTTTTGTTTTTTTTTTAATGGTGTATTTCATACTAAGTTTTAGTATTTATTGCCAAGTGCTCGGAACGAGAAATCGGGGAGCTGAGTTCGAATTCCAGCTGAATTCATTGCATTCACTTACGCGCAAATACCCTTGGGAAAGGTATTAATCCGTCTCTTCCTTCCAGTTATGGGTTAAATAACAGGACGGATTGGGTTCTATAGCCGTGGTCTGCAACCAGTCTACCGCAGAAAGCAATGGCAACCTGCTGCGGGATAATCCTCTGCCCAGTCAGTCATGTCTCTTTCGAGACATGATCGCCCAAGCGTGTATCACGTATGGCACATAACTGGCTGACTGACTGACTGACTAATTGCAAATGAAAAAAAACTGGTTATTTTGTTAATACCGCATAATAACATGTGCATTAAATGAATTTATAAATATTTAATAATTATCTATATTGCAGTTTCATCAATGAAAGAATGAAGAAAATTTACGGTTCAAACTTTGCTTGCTTGCCTTGCAAAAGGTTGCAAAGTAATAACAACAAAAGAACCATTCTATTTTCATTTGGCAATAAATACTGAAAATAGTATGAAATACATCATTTCTTTTTAAAAAAAACAGCGGTTGCCTAATAATTATGACAGGTTGTCTGTATGAATATCGAGGGATATGTATATGTGTAAATCTTTGTACAAGCATGCAAAAATGACACTAATACATGTATATGCCTGTGTTGTAGGTGTGTTTGTATATACGTGCGTGCATATATATATATATATATATATATATATATATATATATATATATATATATATTGTTCATTTTTGCCGTTTATGAGTGACTCATTGCAACTTCTACAGCTAAAGTTTCCCGCTGGTTATCGGTTGAAAATTTATATTGAATTAATTGCTAGGTTTGCTTCTAAGAAAGCTGGATTCCACTGCTCTAAAAGACACTCTTCCTCGTGAATGTCCATCTTACTTATTAATAAGTTTACCATTCATATCTGAATGAAATATTTTTGTCGCATCTGGTCTGGTGTTTCTGATATGTATCTAGAAATTCTTGACTAAAATCCAAAGAATCTGCAATGTTATCAGTCCTGGCATCTTGGCTTCAATCACTTTCCCCACCTTTATATGTCTACCATTTGTCCATGCATTGAATATTGCTGCCACATCTGGTCTGGTGCTTCTGCTATGTATCTAGAAATTCTTGACTAAAATCCAAAGAATCAGCAATGTTATCAGTCCTGGCATCTTGGCTTCAATCACTTTCCCCACCTTTATATCTCTACCATTTGTCCATGCATTGAATATTGCCGCCACATCTGGTCTGGTGCTTCTGCTATGTATCTAGAAATTCTTGACTAAAATCCAAAGAATCAGCAATGTTATCAGTCCTGGCATCTTGGCTTCAATCACTTTCCCCACCTTTATATCTCTACCATTTGTCCATGCATTGAATATTGCCGCCACATCTGGTCTGGTGTTTCTGCTATGTATTTAGAAATTCTTGACTAAAATCCAAAGAATCAGCAATGTTATCAGTCCTGGCATCTTGGCTTCAATCACTTTCCCCACCTTTATATGTCTACCATTTGTCCATGCATTGAATATTGCCGCCACATCTGGTCTGGTGCTTCTGCTATGTATCTAGAAATTCTTGACTAAAATCCAAAGAATCTGCAATGTTATCAGTCCTGGCATCTTGGCTTCAATCACTTTCCCCACCTTTATATGTCTACCATTTGTCCATGCATTGAATATTGCTGCCACATCTGGTCTGGTGCTTCTGCTATGTATCTAGAAATTCTTGACTAAAATCCAAAGAATCTGCAATGTTATCAGTCCTGGCATCTTGGCTTCAATCACTTTCCCCACCTTTATATCTCTACCATTTGTCCATGCATTGAATATTGCTGCCACATCTGGTCTGGTGCTTCTGCTATGTATCTAGAAATTCTTGACTAAAATCCAAAGAATCTGCAATGTTATCAGTCCTGGCATCTTGGCTTCAATCACTTTCCCCACCTTTATATGTCTACCATTTGTCCATGCATTGAATATTGCTGCCACATCTGGTCTGGTGCTTCTGCTATGTATCTAGAAATTCTTGACTAAAATCCAAAGAATCTGCAATGTTATCAGTCCTGGCATCTTGGCTTCAATCACTTTCCCCACCTTTATATCTCTACCATTTGTCCATGCATTGAATATTGCTGCCACATCTGGTCTGGTGCTTCTGCTATGTATCTAGAAATTCTTGACTAAAATCCAAAGAATCTGCAATGTTATCAGTCCTGGCATCTTGGCTTCAATCACTTTCCCCACCTTTATATGTCTACCATTTGTCCATGCATTGAATATTGCCGCCACATCTGGTCTGGTGCTTCTGCTATGTATCTAGAAATTCTTGACTAAAATCCAAAGAATCTGCAATGTTATCAGTCCTGGCATCTTGGCTTCAATCACTTTCCCCACCTTTATATGTCTACCATTTGTCCATGCATTGAATATTGCTGCCACATCTGGTCTGGTGCTTCTGCTATGTATCTAGAAATTCTTGACTAAAATCCAAAGAATCAGCAATGTTATCAGTCCTGGCATCTTGGCTTCAATCACTTTCCCCACCTTTATATCTCTACCATTTGTCCATGCATTGAATATTGCTGCCACATCTGGTCTGGTGCTTCTGCTATGTATCTAGAAATTCTTGACTAAAATCCAAAGAATCTGCAATGTTATCAGTCCTGGCATCTTGGCTTCAATCACTTTCCCCACCTTTATATCTCTACCATTTGTCCATGCATTGAATATTGCTGCCACATCTGGTCTGGTGCTTCTGCTATGTATCTAGAAATTCTTGACTAAAATCCAAAGAATCTGCAATGTTATCAGTCATGGCATCTTGGCTTCAATCACTTTCCCCACCTTTATATCTCTACCATTTGTCCATGCATTGAATATTGCTGCCACATCTGGTCTGGTGCTTCTGCTATGTATCTAGAAATTCTTGACTAAAATCCAAAGAATCTGCAATGTTATCAGTCCTGGCATCTTGGCTTCAATCACTTTCCCCACCTTTATATCTCTACCATTTGTCCATGCATTGAATATTGCTGCCACATCTGGTCTGGTGCTTCTGCTATGTATCTAGAAATTCTTGACTAAAATCCAAAGAATCTGCAATGTTATCAGTCCTGGCATCTTGGCTTCAATCACTTTCCCCACCTTTATATCTCTACCATTTGTCCATGCATTGAATATTGCTGCCACATCTGGTCTGGTGCTTCTGCTATGTATCTAGAAATTCTTGACTAAAATCCAAAGAATCTGCAATGTTATCAGTCCTGGCATCTTGGCTTCAATCACTTTCCCCACCTTTATATCTCTACCATTTGTCCATGCATTGAATATTGCTGCCACATCTGGTCTGGTGCTTCTGCTATGTATCTAGAAATTCTTGACTAAAATCCAAAGAATCTGCAATGTTATCAGTCCTGGCATCTTGGCTTCAATCACTTTCCCCACCTTTATATCTCTACCATTTGTCCATGCATTGAATATTGCTGCCACATCTGGTCTGGTGCTTCTGCTATGTATCTAGAAATTCTTGACTAAAATCCAAAGAATCAGCAATGTTATCAGTCCTGGCATCTTGGCTTCAATCACTTTCCCCACCTTTATATGTCTACCATTTGTCCATGCATTGAATATTGCTGCCACATATGGTCTGGTGCTTCTGCTATGTATCTAGAAATTCTTGATAAAATACAATGAAAAATCAGTGGCTTCTATAGCCTTGGTTGGCAACCAGTCTACCGCAGAAAATAATGGCAGCCTACAGCAGAAACATCTTCTGCCTAATCAATCATATCTCTTTCGAGATTCGAGACATGATCGACCGCACGTGTATCACGAATTGCACTTAATTGTCTGATGATGGGCTGTCCTAATGCAGAAAACTAATAACCATTTTGAAGATAATTTTATGACTTCAACAAAATATATTTTGCGTGCAGTTTTTTGCCTTCAACAATACGTATTATGTATTGATGATTATTTTACTCTAAAATGTACTGCTGGTCATCTTACATTTTCATACTGACTGGTTTTTGTTTGAGGGGTCAGTGTTTCACGTTAGCTGGGAAGCTGATAGGCACAACCACTCCGGGTTAGTGTTGACCTACCAACAACAGAAATCAAATCAAATCCCGCAGATTCATCAATCTCCTTATCAGTGATTTTGCAGCCGGATAAACCTTATCGTCATATCCAGGATTAAAACCAGGATAGATAGATAGATAGATAGATAGATAATGAACAGACCGGGAAGGATAGATAGATAGATAGATAGATAGATAGATAGATAGATAGATAGATAATGAACAGACCGGGAAGGATAGATAGATAGATAGATAGATAGATAGATAGATAGATAGATAGATAGATAGATAGATAGATAATGAACAGACAGGGAGGGATAGATAGATAGATAGATAGATAGATAGATAGATAGATAGATAGATAGATAGATAGATAGATAGATAAACTGTTTGTAGTGAAGATCAAACGCTACAAACTTGATCGAACTTCTGTTCCAAAAAATCCTCCTTTGCTCAGAAAGAGTTTATCAAATATGGCTTCCTTTGAATCAATGACTGCCGGAGCATGCGCAGCTCATTATCTCGTGTCTTGAGGCAAATTTCAGAACAACAAACCCATTTTTTCCTTTTTATATGTCTCTACCTTTTAATTTTCTCAGCCTCTTGCGTATACTCTCTATTTCGTACCTATTCCTTTCCTCTCCATTTTCTCAATATTGCTCTATCTCCTTTTCTCTCTAATTCGTTTATTTAATCTCATATATATATATATATATATATATATATATATATATGTATATATATTGTAAGAATGTCATGGAACATGTAGGTTTTAAACCCAGGGTTCACGCATTTACTTTTATAAAGAGTGCTCGATACAACGTAGAGCTTTATATTGTAATGGTTGTTACAATGCTTTATAAAAGGCTGTATCACTATGGCTACAAACTGTCGGATAAATCGTAAAGCACATTCACTTACATATCATATTACCAAAATTAAATCGTTTTCACCATTTATTTTTCATTTCAACTTATCACCAGATGAGGAGCAAACGTAGCTCTGAAACGCGAAGAGTTTTGTGTAGTGATACTATGCTTTTATAAACAATTGTAACAACTATTACAATATATATATATATATATATATATATATATATATATAATCATCCGCAGACCGTTCTGTGTCGCTGTATCACAGCTCATCAGTACGGTTAAACATCCGATTGCTTTTTACCCAAGATTGAAACGCGACCGAATTGGCGTCAGTCGGCGATTCTATCTCTGAGCTATGGGCGCTCGGTAGAAGAAGGCAGACATTTTAGCGTGTATATTATCATTATACACGCTCAGTAGCTGAGAGTGTTCTAATTCATTGCTGAATGAACAATGCGTATATGCTAGAGTAGCTGCTGTTTTTCAAAGTCTACCATTCTTCCAGAGTGCTCAATCAGGTATATATATATATATATATATATATATATATATATATATATATATATATATTGTAAGGTTAAAAAGTCTCAGTATGCAGTACACTCTCCACAAAAAAAAACTTAAAATTTAAAAATTCACAATAATTATATAACTTTTGCACAATACTGTAACAATTCACCTCAAACAAGGCGATAATGCCACTAAAATGCAAGATGTAAACGTAAATGACAAATAATATAGAAATTACCGAAAACACGATCCTAAACAGAAAATTTTTTACATTATTTACATTATTCGAACTGTTGTCTTCATCTTTGTCGCCATTTGTACGACGTTTCGGCTGTTGTACGCTCAGACATTCTTCAGGAGCTAAGAATTTCGAACCGAACACTTTATTACAATTACTTGTGTATTTACAGTATTTATATTATTCGGACTATTATCCTCATCTTTTTTGCCATTTGTACGACATTTCGGTCGTTGTACGCACCGGTCGTCTTCATGTGCTAGAAATTTAAAAGCAAACACTTTAGTGGATACAGACGTTGGTGAGTTCCTGTGATTTGACCAAAAGAGTTGTAAGACCAATACTAGGCAGAATTAACTTGCAGGGTTAGAGGGAGATAACTCATGGCTTCCAATCGAGGTTTACACAAAGAATGGGGATGATATGCCCCAGTGATTGTAATAAAGGGTTCGATTCGAAATTCCTAGCACTTGAAGAAGCTGGAGTGTACAACGGCCGACACGTCGTACAAATGGCAACAAAGATGAGAACAATAGACCGAATAATGTAAATACTGTAAATATTACCTCATCTCAGAAATATAGACAAATAGAATGATCTATTATTAAATGTCGTACGAATGGCAACACAGATGAGGGCAATAGTCCGAATAATGTAAATACTGTAAATACTACCTCATCTCAGAAATATAGACAAATAGATTGATCTATTATTAAACGTCGTACAAATTGCAACAAAGATGAGGACAATAGTCCGAATAATGTAAATACTGTAAATACTACCTCATTTCAGAAATATAGACAAATAGAATGATCTATTATTAAACGTCGTACAAATGGCAACAAAGATGAGGACAATAGTCCGAATAATGTAAATACTACCTCATCTCATAAATATAGACAAATAGAATGATCTAAAATTAAACGTCGTACAAATGGCAACAAAGATGAGGACAATAGTCCGAATTATGTAAATACTGTAAATACTGCCTCAACTCAGAAATATAAACAAATAGTAAAGAAAACTGTTTATTATTCTACTTATTTTAAGAAAAAACGTGCGTTTAAATATTATCCTTGTAACTTCTTGAGAAAAATAAGTGTGCATAAATCTAGTTTCATTAAAGTTTTAAAAATAGCTTTTTTAAAACAATAAAAATTATCGAAGGAAAGAAATAAACTTTTTAAGGAAAAAAATATGCTTTTCTTTTGAAAGAGAAAAACATATTTCTGCTTTGAAGAAAAAAATTCGTCTTTTTTTCTTTTTCTTTTTTTTTTTTTTTTTTTCAAGGAAAGAAATATACATTTCCTTTGGAATAATGTTATGTACTTTTCTTTTGAAGGAAAGAAACCATTTTTATTTATCTATTTTTATTTATTATTTTTTTTAAGAAAGAAGTATACATTTTTTGAAGGAAAGTAACTAATTTTTCTTTTTGAGGCAGTAAATATGCTTTTTATTTGAAAGGAAAGAATCACATTTTTCTTTTTAAAGAAAGAAACATTACTTTCATTTCAGGTAATGAAACATACCTTTCTTTTGAAGGAAAGAAACATATATTTCTTTTAAGGAAAGAAATATAATTTTCTTTCGAAGGGAAAAAAACATGCTTTTCTTTTCAAGGAACGAATCGTACACATTTCCAAGGAAAGAAACATGCGTTTTTTTGAAGGAAAAAAATAAACTTTTTTTTACTTCAAGAAAATAAACATACTTCTCTTTTGAAGGAAAGAAATATAAAAATTGAAAGAAATAAACATATTTTCCTTTTAGAATGAAATAAATACGCTTTTCTTTTGAAGGAAAAATCACATTTTCTTTTGACGGATTCTTGAGAAAGGTATTAATCCTTCTCTTCCCCCAGTTATGGGTTAAATAATAGGACAGATTCGGTTCTATAACCTTGGCTGGCAACCAGTCTACCGAAGAAAGCAATGGCAACCTACTGCGGGATAATCTTCTGCCCAGTTAGTCATGTCACTTTTGAGACATGATCGCCCAAGCGTGTATTACGTATGGCACTTAACTGACTGACTGAATATAATAGTTTGAAACAGGATTAATGTTTCTACTGGGTATAAAGTGGGGGATCAGTTTTCTAATGTTATAAAGTAATAAACTGATCCCCAACAAATTGCTACTTAATAATATAATACATTTCTTCACCCACTAGCTATGAGTCAAATAACAGGACAGATTGGGTTCTATAGCCTTGGCTGGCAACCAGTCTACGGTAGAAAGCAATGGCAACCTACTGCGGGATAATCTTCTGCCCAGTCAGTCATTTCTCTTTCGAGACATGATCGCCCAAAGCGTGTATCACGTATGGTACTTAACTGACTGACTGAATATAATAGTTGGAGACATGACTAAGGCTTCTACTGTATATAAAGTGGGGGATCGGTTTTGTATTGTTAGGAAGTAATAAACTGATCCCCCACTAATTACTCCTTAATAATGTAATACATTTTCCCCCCTCTAGCTGAGTCAAATAATTGGACAGATTGGGTTCGATAGCCTTTGCTGGCAACAAGTCTACCTCATATAACAATGACAACCTATTGTGGGATAATACTCTGCCCAGTCAGTCATGTCTCTTTCGAGACATGATCGCCCAAAGAGTGTATCACGTATGGCACTTAACTGCCTGACTGGATATAATAGTTGGAGATATGATTATGGTCATACTGGTTATAAAGTGGGGGAATGGTTTTCTATTGTTATGAAGTCATAAACAGATCCCCCACTTATTACTACATAATGTAATACATATCTTCCCTTTCTAGCTATGAGTCCAATAACAGGACAGATTGGGTTCTAAAGCCTTGGTCGGCAACCAGTCTACCGCAGAAAGCAATGGCAACCTACTGCGGGATAATCTTCTGAATGGTCAGTCATGTCTCGAAAGAGACATGATCGCCCAAAGCGTGTATCAAGTATGGTACTTAACTTCTTTGCTGTTCTCAGTCACTATACCGGGCAACATATTCGTGAAGCAAAAGGATTTAAATAAAAATAAACATCTGCGTAAATTAATTAATTATATATATATATATGTGTGTGTGTGTGTGTGTGTGTGTGTGTGTGTGTGTGTGTGAATGAAATGTGTGTATATATATATATATATATATATATATATATATATATATATATATATATATAAACTTATTTATAAATGTAATTTTGTCTCTGTGTGTGTCTGTAAGTGTGTGTATCCGTTACCTATAGACTCCGAAGCGACTGAACCAATTTTCTTGAAAATTTACACAGTTGTACTATAAGCGTCTGCGAGTGTTCTTAGCTAAGTTTTGTGTCGAAGTACCCTCAATAAATATCGAAAATCGATAATCGAAAAAATCGGGTTATAAAAGGAGTGGTCCGATTTTAATCAAATTTGATATACTCATAGACAAAGACATAAGAAACGATATTCAGTAGTTTGAAGATTACAGTTCTCACAATAGTTCAGAATATATATATATATATATATATAAGGCAAGATGTTTGTGTGTGTCTGCTTATCTGCCTGTATGGCTGTATTTTTTTTTTCAGCCTTTTTATTTTAGTTTTTATATATATACATATATTATCGATTTTATGCACTATTGTAAGAACTGCAACCTTGAAACTTCTGAATATCGTTTCTTATGTCTTTGTCTATGAGTGTATCAAATTTGATTAAAATCGGACCACTCCTTCTATAACCTGATTTTTTCGATTATCGTTTTTCGATATTTATCCGGGTTACCACAACACAAAACCTAGCTAAGAACACTCGCAGACGCTTATAGTACAACTGTGTAAATTTTTAAGAAAATCGGTTCAACCGTTTCGGAGTCAATAGGTAACGGTCACACACACTCACACACACACACACACACACACACACACACACACACACACACAGACACACACACACACACTCACACAGACAAAGTTTCATTTATAAATAAGTTTAGATATGTTTGTCGTTGCGTACATACATACTCATAAGTTTGTATTTATGTCTGCGTTTGTCACGACGACAAATTTTTGTCCCAATTTTCCACAAAAAAACACCAATATACGCATCCCTATATCTATCCAATATTTTTAAAATTTAATCAGTGTCTGACGATCGCAAGAGCGTGAAACCAAGGGTCACAAACTCACACCTACCTAAATGAATATATATATATATATGCCTATGTACAAACTTTATTCAATTTTCTCTCCACCTCTTTCTTATTGTCTCACTTTGATTTTTCTCTCTACTTTTTTGTCTCTTTTTTGATCTGTCGGTTTTCCTCCTTTCGTTTGAGCCCCCATAGAGTCAGATTTTATGCACATTATATTGTTTCTTTAGGATAAAATTCATTGTTGCTAATTAGGGAAATGTTACGTTTGAAACAAAACTCCGAACTGAGGTGAAAGAAAGAAAGAAAGAAAGAAAGAAAGAAAGAAAGAAAGAAAGAAAGAAAGAAAGAACAAGAAAAAACTTTGAAGTAAGACGCAAGCAATTACAAAAAAGAAAGAAAAAAATGCATTCAAACAAAAAGAAAGAAAGAAAGAAAGAAAGAAAGAAAGAAAGAAAGAAAGAGAATGGAATGAATAAATGGAACGATTCAAAAAAGAAAAAAGAAAGAAAGAAAAGAATAGAATGAAGACATGGAATGATTCAAAGAAAGAAAGAAAGAAAGAAAGAGAGAGATAAGAATGCAATGAAGAAATGGAACGATTCAAAGACGAAAAGAAAGAAAGAAAGAAAGAAAGAAAAAAGAAAGAAAATGGAATGATTAAATGGAACCATTCAAAAAATAAAGAAAGAAAGAATTGAATGAGGAAATGGAACGATTCAAAGAAAGAAAGAAAGAAAGAATGAAATAAATAAAGAAATAAAGAAAGATAATGGAATGAAGAAATAGAACGATTCAAAAAAGAAAGAAAGAAAGAAAGAATGAATGAATGAATTTTGAAAAATTCAAACAAAAATATAAAGAAAACTGGGTAAAGTGTCAGAAACAAAAAAGTAGAGGAAAGAAAAAAACAAACTAACAAAAAGAACCAAAGAAAAAAAGAATAAAATCTTGAAGTAAGAAGAAAGCAAAGACAAAGAAAGAAACAAACAATGAATGAAATAAATAAAGAAATAAAGAAAGATAATGGAATGAAGAAATAGAACGATTCAAAAAAGAAAGAAAGAAAGAATGAAGGAAATAAATAAAGAAATAAAGAAAGATAATGGAATGAAGAAATAGAACGATTCAAAAAAGAAAGAAAGAAAGAATGAATGAAATAAATAAAGAAATAAAGAAAGATAATGGAATGAAGAAATAGAACGATTCAAAAAAGAAAGAAAGAAAGAATGAATGAAATAAATAAAGAAATAAAGAAAGATAATGGAATGAAGAAATAGAACAATTCAAAAAAGAAAGAAAGAAAGAATGAATGAAATAAATAAAGAAATAAAGAAAGATAATGGAATGAAGAAATAGAACGATTCAAAAAAGAAAGAAAGAAAGAATGAATGAAATAAATAAAGAAATAAAGAAAGATAATGGAATGAAGAAATAGAACGATTCAAAAAAGAAAGAAAGAAAGAATGAATGAAATAAATAAAGAAATAAAGAAAGATAATGGAATGAAGAAATAGAACGATTCAAAAAAGAAAGAAAGAAAGAATGAATGAAATAAATAAAGAAATAAAGAAAGATAATGGAATGAAGAAATAGAACGATTCAAAAAAGAAAAAAGAAAGAAAGAAGTAATGAATGAATTTTGAAAAAAATCAAACAAAAATATAAAGAAAACTGGGTAAAGTATCAGAAACAAAAAAGTAGAGGAAAGAAAAAAACATACTAACAAAAAGAACCAAAGAAAAAAAGAATAAAATCTTGAAGTAAGAAGAAAGCAAAGACAAAGAAAGAAAGAAAGAATGAATGAATGAATGAATGAATGAATGAATGAAACAACTGGAAAAACAAATAAACAAATTGAAAGACGGAAAGAGACAATGGAAGAACTGCAAATGCCAAACAAATAAAAACAAGAAACAAACAAACAAACCGGAAAAAATAAATTAAAATCTGAAAGAATGAAACAAGGAAATACAAAGAAAGAAAGAAAAACGTAAAATTAAAACAAAAAAAAAAATAAAAGAAATAAAAAAGAAAAATTAGAATAAAAGAAAGAAGGAAGTAAATATATTTAAAAAAAAAGATAGAAAAAATTAAAGACACAAATAGGGAGAAATAAATAAATAGGAAATACTTCGAATGAAAGAAACAAATCAGCAAATACAAAGAATGAAAGAAAGAATAGAAAACAAACAAATAAAAAAATAGGAAAAAAGGCGAACCTGAATGAGCCTACCGCCATCTTTAAATTTGTTGTTTTTCATTATTTTTTTTTCCTTTTTCACTTTTTTCAGGACAATCTTATCGATTGCACCCTAAACTTTCCGATTGACAAAAGAAATTTGGAAAAATTTCAATATTTCAACAATTTTAGGGGGGAAGCTCAGTTTTTCATACAACGTTATCGTAAATCGATCCTCCATTTTGGAACCACTCGCCGGTACGATATTAGGACCACCTGTAAATTAGTTGATCATCTTTTTTTTAGTTTTTTCAGTGCAATCATATCGATTAAATCCTAAACTTTCCGACTGACAAAATATTTGTAAAAATTTCAACATTTAAACATTTTTTGGGCGGGGAAGGGGGATCAGTTTTTCATACAACCCTATAGTAAATCAATCCTGTGCAATTAACTTTTTTGCTTGCGCCTATTCAACTACTGAATCCTTTGCGAAATTTTTGAATAAAGCCATTCTTTGAGTTTCTGAGGAAGATGCCATCATAAGAACTAAAGAAAACTTGAAAAAGACAAAAACAAGAGCAACAACTCATCCCCACCCCAAAAACAAAAATAAAAATAAAGATAAAGCGACACCAATTCGGGTGGTTCTAAAATGAAGGATCGATTTACTATAACGTTGAATGAGAAACTGATCCCCCCAACAAAAATTGTTTAAATATTAAAATTTTTCAAAATTTCTTTTGATAATCGGAAACTATGTAATAACCGATAAGACTGCGCTGAAAAAATTTTAAAAGAAAAAAAAACACGAAATAAACAAAGATAAAAAGAAACAAATGAGAAAGAAAGAAAAGAGAAAAATGTGAAGAAGCATACAACTACAAAGAAAGAAAAAAAGAAACGGGATCGATCACATTAAAGATTCTCGTTGGATTTTGTCAAGGACCCCTAGGTGGATAGCAGGAGCACCCGACCAGATATGGCCGCAGTATTCAATGCACGGGTGGATGGTAAGAGAAGAATTACTGTGGCCATAAAGTGAGGAATCAGTTTTTATATTGATTGTAATGTAGAAATGATCCCCCACTTTATATTCACATAGTAATAGTATAGAATTTTTTTTTTTATAATCATATCGCCCCAAGCTAAGTTCATCGGCGCAGAAGCCGTGAAAGTATTTGTAGAAGAGACACAGGGAAGCCACATTGCGCCGGTGAGAAAGTGACTGTACCTGAGCTGCCAAGTCGGGATCGATCACATTACAGATTCTCCGTTGGATCTTATCAAGGACACCTAGGTGGATAGCAGGAGCACCCGACCAGATATGGCAGCAGTATTCAATGCACGGATGAATGGTAAAAGAAGGATGACTGTGACCATAAAGTGAGGGATTGGTTTTTATATTGCTTGTAATGTAGAATTAATTCCCCATTTTATATCCACCTTGTAATAGTATAGAATTTCTTTTTATAATTACATTGCCCCAAGCTAAGTTCATCGGAGCAGAAGCCGTGAAAGTATTTGTAGAAGAGACACAGGGAAGCCACACTGCGTCGGTAAGAAAGCGACTGTATCCGAGCTGCCAAGGTAGAATCGATCACATTACAGATTCTCCGTTGGATTTTGTCAAGGACACCCAGGTGAATAGCAGGAACACCCGACCAGATATGGCAGCAATATTCAATGAACGGGTGGATCGTAAGAGAAAGATGACTGTGGCCATAAAGTAAGGGATCACTTTATATAGTGATTGTAATATAGAATTGATCCCCCACTTCATATACACATTGTAACAGTACGGATTTTTCATAAGTTCATAATCTTGCACATATACAAATCTACCATCCGCCCGTGCATTGAGTAATGCTGTCATATCTGGTCGGGTGCTCCTGCTATCCACCTAGGAGTCCTCGACCAAATCCAACGGAGAATCTGTAATGTGATCGATCCCGACTTGGCAGCTACGATACAGTCGCTTTCTCACCGACGCAGTGTGGCTTCCCTGTGTCTCTTCTACAAATACTTTCACGGCTTCTGCTCCGATGAACTTAGCTCACTGGTAACCCTTATATACGAATTTCCTCGAGCCACAAGATAAGCAACTAGTTCCCACCCTTTTACTGTGAAACTAATAAATTGTAAACACAAATTCTACTCCACCAGCTTCTTTTCTCGCACTTCACACCCTTGCTTTTCTGACTGTTACAATCTCCAGGAGTTCAAATGTAAAGTCAATAGTCATCGCCTGTCTCACTAACTTACATCCTCACTCTCATGCTTTTCTACATCAACCCCACTCTCATCAGTAATCTCTTCCCTCTCGTACTCTCTTCCTGACACCTCCTGTAAGTTCTCACTCCTCAACATTCCTCCTATGTAACCCCCTGCACAACAGTGTCAGTAAAATGCCTTGCTTGGGGCGACACGATTATAAAATTTCTGATGCACTTGTTGGTTATATGCATGTTTCATTTAGATTTTATCCATTTTCTAACGTGAATAATTTGCAATGTCTACATATGACATTTATCTCATTGCGTTTATTTAATAGATTTTTATTCTTAAGGGATTTAATAATATATAGTTTTTCGTATAAACATAATGAACATGGTTCATTTAAGGACTTACATGTTTTAGCTTCTTTTAGAATTTTCCACTTTATTGTGGGTGTTTTGTTTTGTTTTTTTGTTTTTTTGTTTTTTTGTTTCCTTTAGGTACCAGTGATATTTCGATAGGGCTGTTCTATTTTTGCATTTGTTATTATTAAATGACTTTAGCGTTTTATATACACAATGTAAACACACGCCAGTAGCCGATAGTGTTCAAATACATTATTGAATGAACGATGCGTAAATGCGTGAATAGCTACTGCTTATTTTTATTATTTTAATCCATCTGTTCATAGATATCCCATCGTGTTCATATATTTTGTGTTCCTCTATATTCAGAGTTTGTGGTGATACCGACCGAGCAAAAGCGATGGACCGGATGTTTGCACCCTCACAACCAAAAAGCAAATGACCAAAAGACGTCGGTGCGCAGCCGTGTTCGCGCAGATGTGCCGGTTGAAAAATAAAAATTAATTAAATATTAAATTTCCAGTTCGCGAGCCCACGCGAATTTTATTTCTCGGCCAATGGGAAGCCCAGAATCAAATACAAGTGTGAATCTCCAAATAATCTGCTGCGATCCAAAAAGAAGATATAAAAAGCCGATAGAGAAAGCATCGCCAGACAAAAAGGCAGACAGACCCGAGAGAGACGAATGTAATTAGTATCACCCTTGACCAGGTCAAGTGGCTTACTATGCTCGTCGGCTTCACCTCCCTTTTCCTTCTTTCCTGTCTCAAAACTACTTACTGAAAAAAGGAGCGAATACATCAAAGACATTCCTTACTTACAGCGCTCCTACATTCCTAAGTATTAATTCTCTTTTCAGCATTTTATTGACATGAACATTTTAACGTCCGTTGGATCTATACTTCAAGTATTAATTTAACTGTAAAAACCTTAATTGATATGTGTATATATAAAATGTTATTTTCCAACTCAATTTGCTTTTCTTGACTTATAATCATTTTATGACTTATAGTGGGTTGTCTACAACGAGGCCAAATTCCGTTAATCTGCAACAACATAATACTACCCTTCATAATACTACCCTTCACTAGAACGGATTCCCCACTATAAGGTCATGTATGTTCTGAGTTCTAAATTCTCATTGTTCTCATCTATTTAACTAACTCCTTACGTGCTCTCTCTCTCTCTCTCTCTATATATATATATATATATATATATATATATATTACGTTCCGGAAAAGATATGAAAAACTTATTTTAATTAATTGAAATATCTTCTTTGATGTCACATTTTCGTTTTATTTGAAAGATGTTAGCCTAAATCTTATCGATATAAAAAGAAAAATTTGAATCCAAATAATATTTTGAAACGTTTTTAAATTTAAAATCTCTTAAAAATTCAATATTTTATCCTGCAGATAGACTTCAAAGTAAATTAGCGTGTGTGTTTCTGCTATAAAATCAATTACACACCACACATTATTTCATTAATATGGATAAGGGACCACTATTCACTTATAATTACTTGATTTGTTTTACTTAAATAATGCTATACTTTACCTTCTATTTAGTATTACTAGCACCTTAAATAGATATTCCACTGTTCTTATATCTTCTTATATGTGCCCTGTCCCTTCAGGAGGTAGGCGATCATGGCCTTCCACGTCTCCCTATCCCTGGTGGCTCTCAGCACGCTTTCTCCTGTTAGACCATGCAACCCTCCGTTCTGTCATCCACTAGCTCAAGCCCATAAATCTAGAATATAAATGTATAGAAGCTAGCATGGACACAAAATGAGGGATCAGTTTATTTATTGATTATAATATAAAATTGATCCCCCATTTTATACCCACATTACAATTTCTTATAAACAGTTGGCATATATATTCTTCTTCTATGTGCCCTGTCCCTTCAGGACGTAGGCGATCATGGCTTTCCACGTTTCCCTATCCCTGGTGGCTCTTAGCACGCCTTCTCCTGTTACACCATGCAATCCCCGTTCTGTCATCCACTAGCTAAAGCCCATAAATCTAGAATATAAATATATAGAAACTAGCCTGGCTAAATAATGAGGGATTAGTTTATATATTAATTATAATATAGAATTGATCCCCCATTTTATAACCACATAATTATTTCTAATAAACAGTTGGCATATATATTATTCTTCTATGTGCCCTGTCCCTTCAGGACGTAGGTGATCATAGCTTTCCACGTCTCCCTATCCCTGGTGTCTCTGAGAACGCCGTTTACACCATGCAATCCTCGTTCCGTCATCCACCTGATCAGGTCCTTCAAATAAGTTATACGCTGCTTTCCTCTGTCTTTTTTCCCCTCTATCTGGCCTGTTAGTATCAGATTCTCCAAGCCATCTTTCCTTATTGCGTGTCCCAGGAACTTCAGCTCTCTCTTCCTGATGCTCAGTATTAATTTCCGTTTTGTTTCCATCATTTCCAAGACCTCATCATTGCTCACATGCTCGATCCATGATATTCGCAGCATAATTGTCTGAAAATGGCTGACGAACTGTTTTTAAATTTCCATAAGAATAATTTCTATCGACAGTGACCAACAATTACCTGACGAAGTACAATTAATTGTAGTGAAACATGAAAGCTTTTGTGTAGTGATGTAAAATATTTTGATTACTAGCAGTATAGCACGGCGTTGCTCGGGTGTAATGAAAGCTTTAAAACTTATCCATGGTCCTGGAGCTCAGACACTTTGGACGTTGGCACAAAAGACTAAAAAGCAATAGTTGTTTCCAGATAAAGCGAAATCGTAGACTGAAAGAAAATGAATGGATGTAAGTCAAATTTTGATTTCCTGGTATCGATATCAAATAAGTTTTTTTCGTCGTAAACTGAATTTTGAAGTCTAAATAAGTCCTCTGAGTAAATGGTATCATGGCTGAGACTAAGAACTACAATTATACATACTTAGAGCCAAATTCGAAGCAAAAACTAAAATAAAAGGGCTGAAAAAAATACAGACATACAGGCGGATAAACAGACACACACACACACATCTTGCCTTTTATATATATATATATATATATATATATATATATATATATATATATATTATCGATTTTCTGCACTATTGTAAAAACTGCAACCTTGAAACTTTTGAATATCGTTTCTTATGTCTTTGTCTATGAGTGTATCAAATTTTATTAAAATCGGACCACTCCTTTTATAACCCGATTTTTTCGATTATCGATATTTATCAGTTGCACCTCGACACAAAACCTAGCTAAGAACACTCGCAGACGCTTATAGTACAACTGTGTAAATTTTCAAGAAAATCGGTTCAGCTGTTTCGGAGTCTATAGGTAACGGACACACACAGATACACATATGCACACACACACACACACAGACAAAGTTTCATTTATGAATAAGTTTAGATAACTATGTGTATAAGAATGTGCGTTGTTGTGCAGTGGATATCGTCTCGGAACGAGAAATCGGGGAGCCGAGTTCAAATTCCAGTTGAATACCATGCATTCACTAACGCACAAATACCTTTGGGATAGGTATTAATCCGTCGCTTCCCTCCAGTTATGGGTTAAATAACAGGACAGATTGGGTTCTATATCTTTGGCAGACAACCCGTCTACCGCAGAAAGTAATGGCAACCTACTGCGGGATAATCAGCCATGTCTCTTTTGAGACACGGTCGCCCAAGCGTGTATCACGTATGGCACTTAACTGACTAACTGAATATAATAGATAGAAACATGATTAAAACGCATATTGGACATAAAGTGGGGGATCATTTCTGTATTGTTATGAAGTAGTAAACTGATCCCCCACTAATTACTACTTAATAATATAATAAATTTCTTTCCCCTCTAGCTATGAGTAACATAACAGGACAGATTGTGTTCTATAGCCTTGGCTGGCAACCATTCACCCGCAGAAAGTAATGGCAACTTAATGCAGAAAAATGAATCCATTCAGTTATATCTCGAAAGAGACATGATCATTCAAGCGAAGTATCACATGTGGCACTTGACTGACTGATATTTATGAACTCAAGATCTCAATATCATGAATATAGCATGTTGTGGTGCAGTGTATAACAGCTTGAAACGAGAAATCGGGGAGCCGAGTTCAAATTCCAGTTGCATTCACTTATACACAAATAGCCTTGGGAAAGGTATTAATCCATCTATTCCTTCCAGTTATGGGTTAAATAACAGGACAGATTGGGTTCTATAGCCTTGGCTGGCAACCAGTCTACTGCAGAAAATAACGGCAACCTAATGCGGGATAATATTCTGTCCAGTCAGTCATGTCTCTTTCGAGACATGATCACCCAAAGCGTGTATCACGTATTGCACTTAACTGATCTCTCTCTCTCTCTCTCTCTCTCTCTCTTTCTCTTTCTCCCTCCCTCCCTCCCTCTCTCTCTCTCTCTCTCTCTCTCCGGGTGTTTATGTCAGTCACTTTCAAGCTCTCTTTCTCTCCCTCTGTCATTCTCTCTTTCTCTCTCACTGTTTATTCTCTCTCTTTCACGATATCTAACCCTACCCCGCCCTCTCTCTTTTTAGCTCTCTTTTGTTAACTTATCTCTCTCTCTCTCTTTCTCTCTCTTTCGCACTCACTCTTTTTCTCTTTCACTCTTTCTTCTTCTCTTAGTCTCTCTCATATACTGTGTTTATCGGTCCCTCTTTCTCCCATCTTTCTCTCTGTCTTTTTTTCCTTTTATTTTCCTTTCTCGTTATCTTACTATCTACATATCTCTCACTCACTCTCTCTCTCTCTCTATATATATATATATATATATATATATATATATATTCAGTTGGATTGATGTGAGTTTGTGACCCTGGGTTTCACGCTTCTGCGATCGTCAGACAAAGTCAGACACACAAAGATCGCAAAAGCATGAAACCCAGGATCACAAACTCACATCAATCCAACTGAATATGTTAGCTCTATCACTGCTATTGAGAGCTTTCCAATAAGTACCGGTCATATATCATATATAAATAATATATATAACAAAGTGCATATATATATATATATATATATATATATATATATATATATATATATATATATATATTTCACATATGTAAAGTATATAAAAACCTTCCGAAATTTAATTTCTTTGAATGGCCATTTCAGCGAGAAAACATAAACATTATTAATTAAAAAATATTGCCAAAAATTCTATACCGGAATAAGCCCAAAAGCATATCGATACACAGGAAGTTAAAAGAAAATCAAGAATTAAATTTAATTTTTTGACATACAATATATTTGGCTCTGTAAATAGATAATACTATTTTCACCGCACCCTCCACTTTGATCAACTTTAATATTAATAAAATTAATGTTAATAGGATCCGGTTTTGGGATTTTACCTAATTGCTCATCCTTTCAGGATTTAATACGGTCTCAAACCCTGATTGAGCACTCTGGAAGAATGGTAGACTTTGTAAAACAGTAGCTACTCTCGCATATACGCATTGTTCATTCAGCAATGAATTAGAACACTCTCAGCTATTCAGTCAGTTAAGTGCCATACGTCAAACACGCGTGGTTGATCATGTCTCGAAAGAGACATGACTGACTGGGCAGAAGATTATCCCACAGTAGGTTGCCATTGCTTTCTGTGGTAGACTGGTTGCCTGCCAAGGCTATAGAACCCAATCTGTCCTGTCATTTAACCCATAACTGGAAGGAAGAGACGGATTAATACCTTTCCCAAGGGTATTTGTGCGTAAGTGAATGCAAGGAATTCAACTGGAATTTGAACTCGGCTCCCCGATTTCTCGTTCCGAGCCGATATCCACTGCACCACAACGCACATCCTTCTCACAACGCACATCTCAGCTATTAGACGTGTGTATAATGATAATTTAAATGCTAAAAATCTGCCCCCTTCTACCGAGCGCTCATTCAGTCGGGTTTCAATCCTGGGTAAAATTGGAGTAGATAGATCTATCTATCGCCCGGTTCGCACTCCATCCACATCTATTGAACAGGTTAAGATGCTCATCCCTTGTTCCCTGTTTAGGATGTGGTTTCCGGCTTTCTCTTTACCAATCTTCTCACTTTGTTTTTTTTGTTTTGTTCTATTGGAGGAGATAGATCTATCTATCGCCCGGTTCGCACTCCATCCACATCTATTGAACAGGTTAAGAGGCTCATCCCTTGTTCCCTGTTTAGGATGTGGTTTCCGGCTTTCTCTTTTCCAATCTTTTCACTATTACGTAGCCCCCTGCACATCAGTAGCGTTACCGCCTTGCTCGGGGTGATATGATTAAAAATAAAAAAAAAAGCAATCGGCTGTCTAACCGTACTGATGAGCTGTGGTACAGCGAGACAGATCTGTCTGCGGATGACTATATATATATATATATATATATATATGTGTGTGTGTGTGTGTGTGTGTCACTTTTCTCTCTCTCTCTCTCTCTCTCTCTCTCTCTCTCTCTCTCTCTCTCTAATGGGGTTTATGTGGTGAGGTCTGTTGTTAGCAATGGTTTCACAAACTGATTCTTCACTGGAATTACATTGAGTTAATGTTTCAATCACTCTTTTACAGAAAGAATTTTTTTAACACAGCAAAAAAATGGAAAGGAAAAAAATGGTAAAAAGTGGGGTAAAAAAGTTCCTTCTAAGGGAACAAGCATTGCGAAATCTACTTCGTTTTTGGCGTCTGTCGGTCTCAGAGAGTTTAGTCCTCTAATCTCAAAACTGGTCGCAACTAAAATGCGTGTCAATTTGCGGAGTAGTCAACGTTGATAGGTTTTCTGTTAGTTGGCGTCGGGTTGTCTGTGAGCTACCTCTTGCCATTCTAATCTTTGATGTCGTGGGGGGAAAAGCATGATTTATTATTATTATTATTATTATTATTATTATTATTATTATTATTCACCACCTCTTCTTTCTCCTCCTTCTTTTTCTTCCTCTTCTTTAGGTCTTCTCCTTACTACCTTTTTTCTTCTCTATTCTGTCTTCTTTTCCTTTACATTTTCTTATTTGCCTTTCTATTAATTTAAAAATTATTATTTAGAGTTCCGAGTCCTCTTCCACCCCCAACTCATTATAATCTTTTTATTATTAATATTCATATATTTGTTTTTCTTCATCTTTTTTCTTTTTCGTTTTTTGTTTTTCTTCTTTTCTTCCATTGTTTTCATCTTTTTCTTCTTATTAATAATAAAAAGATATTAGTATGATTTAGTATTTGTCTATATTTCTGAGATGAGGTAGTATTTACAGTATTTACATTATTCGGACTATTGTCCTCATCTTTGTTGCCATTTGTACGACGTTTAATAATAGATCATTCTATTTGTCTATATTTCTGAGATGAGGTCGTATTTACAGTATTTACATTATTCGGACTATTGTCCTCATCTTTGTTGCCATTTGTACGACGTTTAATAATAGATCATTCTATTTGTCTATATTTCTGAGATGAGGTAGTATTTACAGTATTTACATTATTCGGACTATTGTCCTCATATTTGTTGCCATTTGTACGACGTTAATAATAGATCATTCTATTTGTCTATATTTCTGAGATGAGGTAGTATTTACAGTATTTACATTATTCGGACTATTGTCCTCATCTTTGTTGCCATTTGTACGACGTTTAATAATAGATCATTCTGTTGTCTATATTTCTGAGATGAGGTCGTATTTACAGTATTTACATTCGGACTATTGTCCTGATCTTTGTTGCCATTTGTACGACGTTTAGTAATAGATCATTCTATTTGTCTATATTTCTGAGATGAGGTCGTATTTACAGTATTTACATTATTCGGACTATTGTCCTCATCTTTGTTGCCATTTGTACGACGTTTAATAATAGATCATTCTATTTGTCTATATTTCTGAGATGAGGTAGTATTTACAGTATTTACATTATTCGGACTATTGTCCTCATATTTGTTGCCATTTGTACGACGTTTAATAATAGATCATTCTATTTGTCTATATTTCTGAAATGAGGTAGTATTTACAGTATTTACATTATTCGGACTATTGTCCTCATCTTTGTTGCCATTTGTACGACGTTTAATAATAGATCATTCTATTTGTCTATATTTCTGAGATGAGGTAGTATTTACAGTATTTACATTATTCGGACTATTGTCCTCATATTTGTTGCCATTTGTACGACGTTTAATAATAGATCATTCTATTTGTCTATATTTCTGAGATGAGGTCGTATTTACAGTATTTACATTATTCGGACTATTGTCCTCATCTTTGTTGCCATTTGTACGACGTTTAATAATAGATCATTCTATTTGTCTATATTTCTTGAGATGAGGTAGTATTTACAGTATTTACATTATTCGGACTATTGTCCTCATATTTGTTGCCATTTTGACGTTTAATAATAGATCATTCTATTTGTCTATATTTCTGAGATGAGGTCGTATTTACAGTATTTACATTATTCGGACTATTGTCCTCTCTTTGTTGCCATTTGTACGACGTTTAATAATAGATCATTCTATTTGTCTATATTTCTGAGATGAGGTCGTATTTACAGTATTTACATTATTCGGACTATTGTCCTGATCTTTGTTGCCATTTGTACGACGTTTAATAATAGATCATTCTATTTGTCTATATTTCTGAGATGAGGTCGTATTTACAGTATTTACATTATTCGGACTATTGTCCTCATCTTTGTTGCCATTTGTACGACGTTTAATAATAGATCATTCTATTTGGCTATATTTCTGAGATGAGGTAGTATTTACAGTATTTACATTATTCGGACTATTGTCCTCATATTTGTTGCCATTTGTACGACGTTTAATGTCTAGATCATTCTATTTGTCTATATTTCTGAGATGAGGTCGTATTTACAGTATTTACATTATTCGGACTATTGTCCTCATCTTTGTTGCCATTTGTACGACGTTTAATAATAGATCATTCTATTTGTCTATATTTCTGAGATGAGGTAGTATTTACAGTATTTACATTATTCGGACTATTGTCCTCATATTTGTTGCCATTTGTACGACGTTTAATAATAGATCATTCTATTTGTCTATATTTCTGAGATGAGGTCGTATTTACAGTATTTACATTATTCGGACTATTGTCCTCATCTTTGTTGCCATTTGTACGACGTTTAATAATAGATCATTCTATTTGTCTATATTTCTGAGATGAGGTCGTATTTACAGTATTTACATTATTCGGACTATTGTCCTCATCTTTGTTGCCATTTGTACGACGTTTAATAATAGATCATTCTATTTTGTCTATATTTCTGAGATGAGGTCGTATTTACAGTATTTACATTATTCGGACTATTGTCCTCATCTTTGTTGCCATTTGTACGACGTTTAATAGCCGATCATTCTATTTGTCTATATTTCTACGAGATGAGGTAGTATTTACAGTATTTACATTATTCGGACTATTGTCCTCATATTTGTTGCCATTTGTACGACGTTTAATAATAGATCATTCTATTTGTCTATATTTCTGAGATGATAGTATTTACAGTATTTACATTATTCGGACTATTTTCCTCATCTTTGTTGTCATTGGTACGACGTTTAATAATAGATCATTCTATTTGTCTATATTTCTGAGATGAGGTCGTATTTACAGTATTTACATTATTCGGACTATTGTCCTCATCTTTGTTGCCATTTGTACGACGTTTAATAATAGATCATTCTATTTGTCTATATTTCTGAGATGAGGTAGTATTTACAGTATTTACATTATTCGGACTATTGTCCTCATCTTTGTTGCCATTTGTACGACGTTTAATAATAGATCATTCTATTTGTCTATATTTCTGAGATGAGGTAGTATTTACAGTATTTACATTATTCAGACTATTGTCCTCATCTTTGTTGCCATTTGTACGACGTTTAATAATAGATCATTCTATTTGTCTATATTTCTGAGATGAGGTAGTATTTACAGTATTTACATTATTCGGACTATTGTCCTCATCTTTGTTGCCATTTGTACGACGTTTAATAATAGATCATTCTATTTGTCTATATTTCTTAGATGAGGTAGTATTTACAGTCTTTACATTATTCGGACTATTGTCCTCATCTTTGTTGCTATTTGTACGACGTTTCGGCCGTTGTTCGTTTCGGCCTTCTGCAGGTGCTAGGAATTTCGAGCCGAACCAATTTATTACAATTACTGGGGTATTTACTTAATTTACATTGTTTGGACTATTGACTTCATCTTTGTTGCCATTTGTACGACGTTTTGGCCGTTTTACGCTCCGGCCTTCCTCAGGTGCTAGAAATTTCTTTCCTATCTTTATATTTTTCCTTTTTTTGTCTCCTTTTTCGTTTTCGATTCTTTCATTGTCATATTATTATTATTATTATTATTATTATTATTATTATTATTATTATTATTATTATGTCATTTTTCATCATATTTCGATTTATGCTTTGGTCTCACTACCAACCAAGTCTGCGGGGAGACCTAAGGCAGGTAGTGGCGTGTTGTTATGGCTTCATTTCATGTTTTTCTATCTTCCCTATCATCCCCAGCATTACATAGATAAAGTTTTCCTTAGTGTGTGGGCTGTACTTAATAAGACAATTTTTTGTATATCTCTTAAGCTGGGGTTTCCAGGGATTCTTTCAATGTGTTGTTTTGTTCCATTTTTTATCATTCCAAGTGCACCTACTATCACTGGCACAACTCTTGTTTTCAATTTCCACATTTTTTCTATTTCAATTTCCAGGTCTTTATATTTTGACAGTTTTTCAAATTCCTTGATTGCTATGTTACAATCCGCTGGACAAGCCATATCAATTAATAGACAAGTTTTCTCCTTCTGGTTTTTAACAATAATGTCTGGCCTGTTTGCTTCAATTTTTCTGTCTGTGTAGATGGTGTAATCCCATAGAATGGTTACATCTTCTATTTCTGTAACCGGTGCTGGATGATGTTCATACCAGTGTTTGTTTACAGCTTTTCCATAATGTTTGCACATTGCCCAATGTAAATATTGCCCAACTCTATCGTGGCGATTTTCATATTCGTTTGGGGCAAGCACAGAACAGCCTGAGATTAGGTGGTCTATTGTTTCTTGGTGTTTATCACAAAACCTGCATTTTGGATCTATATTATTATGCATAATATTTGCCTGAAAGTTTCTCGTGAAAAGACTTTGGTCTTGTGCTGCAAGTATAAATCCTTCAGTTTTAGACTTTAATCCAGATGCACGTAACCATCGATGAGTATTAACTTTATCAACATTGGATTTATTGGCACGTACTCTATATTGGCCATGCAGAGGTTTGTCTTGCCAGCGCTGTTTCATCTTTTCAAGAGCTTTATCTTTGGCTTTCATTTTCATATTTTTTGCCGCAATAGTTGGTTCTTGGGTACTGTTTTGCTTTTCTACAGAATCTACTAACAGTAAATCTTGTTTGAATTTACTGCCTTCTTTTATTATTGAATATTTTTTCTTTCTTTCTTCATGTTGCCTTACTAATTTTAACATCCAATCCTTTGTTGTTTCTATGTATGTTAGTAAGCCAATAGTTGTTGTCTTGTATGACAATTCCAGCTGAATAAGACCTTTTCCACCTTCTTTACGGGGTATGTATAGACGATCTACATCAGCCTTTGGATGATGCATCTTATGCTTAGAAAGAAGCTTTCTTGTTTTAGCATCCATTCGCCTGATTATTATTATTATTATTATTATTATTATTATTATTATTACTACTACTACTATTAATATTGGTATTATTTACAGCTTTTTTCTTTCTTCTTCACCTTTTTCTTTTTCATTTCTATCTTCTTTTTCTTTTACGCCTTCTTTCTCCTTTTCAGTTTTTCCGCTATTTTCTAGTCTTATATTATTACTAGCAGTATAACCTGGCATTGCTCGGGTGTAATGAAAGCTTTAAAACTAATCCATGGTCCTGGAGATCAGACTCAGCCTAAAGAATATTTGAAATAATAAAATAATTGCGACAATTTACCAATCGCACCTAGTATATATATATATATATATATATATATATATATATATATATATATATATATATATATATATGCTAGCAGTATAGCCCAGCGTTGCTCGGGTGTAATGAAAGCTTTAAAACTAATCCATGGTCCTGGAGCTCAGACTCTTTGGACGTTGGCACGAAAGACTAAAAAGCAATTGTTGTTTCCAGTTAAAGCAAAACCGTAGATTGAAAGAAAAATGAATGGATGTAAGTCAAATTTCGATTTCCGGATCGATGTCAAATAAGTTTTCCGTCCTAAAATGAATGTTGAAGGCCAAATAAGTCCTCTGAGTAATTGGTATCATGGCTGAGACTAAGAACTACAAATATACCTACTTAGAGCAAAACCCGAAGCAAAAACCAAAATAAAAGGGCTGAAAACCTGATTTTGTTCAGACCCGATAGGATTTTGGGGTATCGATTTCCAATATCGGAGCTGAATATGTCATCCTCAGTAAGTCCATGAAAACTTATCGTACCGATCGGGATAAAATTGGAGAAAATGAGCCATATTGATGGCTGAGTATTGGTTTTTGATCAGATTCGATTGAATATCAGGGGTATCGATTTCCGATATCGGGGAAAATGAGTCGTCTGAGAAGATCTACTAGTGTTTGAGACTTAAAACTATAATCTTCGTAAGTTAGAGGAAATTCTGCAGCAAGAAACACGATAAAATGACTGAAATTCTAATCTTGATCAGACCTGATCGGATATCGGGGTATCGATTTCCGATAGCAGTGGAGGGGAGAATCAGAAAAAATAAGTAGTCCATGATCTGACCGGAAGCCTAAAAAATATTTGTGTGAAGATTGGTGAGAATCGGATAAAAATTGTGCATTTGTATAAAGGACATACAGACAGACAGACACACACACACACACACACACACACATCTTGCCTTTTATATATATAGATTATTATTATTTACATGTCTTTCTTCTTTATCTTCTTCATTTTCTTCATTCTTCTTAATTTTTTCTTCTTCATTCTTCTTCTTTTTCTTCATTCTTCTTCTTCATTCTTCTTCTACATTTTCTTCATTCTTCTTCTTCATTTTCTTCTTGTTGTTCATTCTTATTTTTTTTGTTCATTCTTATTCTTCTTCATTCTTATTCTTCTTCATTCTTATTCTTTTTCTTTACCCTAATTCTTCATTTTCTTCTTCTTCATTCTTCTTCTTCATTCTTCTTCTTTTTCTTCTTCTTTATTTATTCTTCTTCTTCATTGTCTTTTTCTTCTTCTTCATTTTCTTCTTCTACTTCTTCATTCCTCTTCTTCCTCATTCTTCTTCTTCTTCATTCCTCTTCTTCATTCTTTTTCTTCTTCTCCATTCTTCTTCTTCATTGTTCTTCATTCTTCTTCTTTTTCATTCTTCTTCTTCATCCTCTTCATTCTTATTCTTCTTCATTGATCTTCTTCATTTTTCTCCTTCTTCATTCTTCTTCATTCTTCTCTTTCTTTATTCTTCTTCTTCTTCTTCATTCTTCTTCTTCTTCATTCTTCTTCTAACAAACATAGACCGAATGAGAAAGGATCTGATAAAAACCATCAAAGATCACAAGCTATCTATTACTACTAATATGATCTGTCCATTAAACGGTCAATGAATAAATTATAACATTATATACCGAGCTGCCATACATTCCGGTAGAGATGTTAAATTTTAATTTTGTTCCACCATAAACCATAGCTAAATCTGCTGCTAAGAAAGTCGGTTCTTTGTGTAGGGCCAGGAAGTTTTTTTTCCACCTGAAACAATCCTGCACATATACAAATCTACCATCCACCCGTGCATTGAATACTGCTGCCATATCTGGTCGGGTGCTCCTGCTATCCACCTAGGGGTCCTTGACAAAATCCAACGGAGAATCTGTAATGTGATAGATCCCGACTTTGCAGCTCGGATACAGTCGCTTTCTCACCGGCACAATGTGGCTTCCCTGGGTCTCTTCTTAAAATGTTCTGAGTTGCACGGGCAACGCCGGGCTATGATGCTACTAACCGGTAAAACTAGGCTGAAAAAAGTGAAAACAAAAATGAAAAAGCGAATTTAAAGGTGGTGATAGTCTCCTTCAAGTCCGCCCGTTTTTTTTTGTTTGTTTTATGTTCTTTTTTGTTAATTTCTATCTTTTTCTTCATTTCTTTATACTTCTCATTATTTCAGTCTCTGTCATTCATTAATTCTTTTTCAGTTTTCCTTCTTTATGTCCTTATTTTTTTTTTTGCTATTTCTTTTTCTTCCTATTTTACATACGTTCCTTCATTTATTTTCATTTTTTCATTGTTTTATATTTTTCTCCGTCATTTCTTCTTTTTTTTTCAATCTTTTCTTCATTTGTTAATTCATTCTGTCGTTATTTTTTCACTGTTTATTTTTCTTTGTGGCGTTTATTCTTTCCTTCTGGCTTTCTTTTTATCTTCTCCCTTCATTCTATTTTTTTTTTTTTCCTTCTTTCTATCTATTTGTCGTCTTTTTGGTCTTTGTTCTAATTTTGGTTTTCTTTCACTCTTTCTTTTGTTCCTTCCATTTTTGTTTAGTATTTTTCATTCCCTTATTGATTTTTCTTTACTCATTCTTTTATCCCTCTTCCTCGGTTTCTTTCCTTACTTCCTGCATTTATTCATTCTTTCTTTCATATTTTTCTCCCCATCTTCCTTCATTTTTTTCTTTCGTTTTTTCCTTCATTTCTTTCTTTCTTTCTTTTTCATTCTTTCTTTCATTTTCTTTTCTTACTTTCATTATTTTTTCCTTCCATATTTTCTTTCTTTCTTTTATCTCTTTAATTCTTGTTTTTTCCTTCCTTGCATTCTTTCGTTCGTACTTTCTGTCTACCTTATTTCCTTCCTTCCGTCTTTCTTGCTTTCTTTCTCCTTCATTCTTTGCTTTCTTTCTTTTTTACCTTTCTTTCTTTCTTTCTTTCTTTCTTTCTTTCTTTTGCCACTTGCTTTTGTCCTGAAAATCGCTAATCGAAAATTCTTAGTATTTCAAACATCTTTGGAATTTTCCCATTAAGGAATCTCCAGGAAATCTACTAGGACTGGCCAAACGTTTTTGGAAATCCCGGTTTCCCCTTGAGACCTTCTCAAATAGGAAATAAAGATCAGATTCATTTCTGATGAAGAACTTGAGGATTAGTGAAGACTCCTCTGGTATCGACATTTTTCAAAATAAATTCTTCATGTCATTTTATTTCCGACTTCCATTCCTTTTTTTGCTTTCTCAGATTGTTCCAATTAAATTCGATTCTTTTTTCTTTCATTCTTCCTTCGTTCGTTCGTTCGTTCGTCCCTTCCTTGCTTCCTTCCTTCCTTCCGTTCGTTCGTTCATTCTTTATTTTTCTTTCTCAGTTTATTCCCAACTAGCAGTATAGCCCGGCGTTGCTCGGGTGTAATGAAAGCTTTAAAACTAATCCATGGTCCTGGAGCTCAGGCTCTTTGGACGTTGGTACGAAAGACTAAAAAGCAATAGTTAAAGCGAAACTGTAGACTGAAAGAAAAATGAATGGATGTAAGTCAAATTTTGATTTCCTGGTATCGATATCAAATAAGATGTTTTCGTCGGAAACTGAATTTTGAAGGCTAAATAAGTCCTCTGAGTAAATGGTATCATGGCTGAGACTAAGAACTACAATTATACCTACTTAGAGCCAAACCCGAAGCAAAAACTAAAATAAAACGGCTGAAAAAAATACAGACATACGGGCAGATAAACAGACAGATACACACACAAACATCTTGCCTTTTATATACATATATATTATCGGCTTTCTGCACTATTGTAAGAACTTAAACCTTGAAACTTCTGAATATCGTTTCTTATGTCTTTATGAGTGTATCAAATTTGATTAAAATCAGACCACTCCTTCTACAACCCAATTTTTTCGATTATCGATTTTCGATATTTATCGGGGGTACCTCGACACAAAACATTCGCAGACGCTCATAGTACAACGATGTAAATTTTCAAGAAAATCGGTTCAACCGTTTCGGAGTCTATAGGTAACGGATACACACACACAGAGACAGACACACAAAGTTCCATTTATAAATAAGTTTAGATAATGATTCTGTAGAAAAGCAAAACAGTAGCCAAGAACCAACCCTTACGGCAAAAAATATGACAATGAATGTCAAAGATAAAGCTCTTGAACAGATGAAACAACGCTGGCAAAATAAACCTCTGCATGGCCAATATCCAGAACGTGCCAATAAATCCAATGTTGATAAAGTTAATACTCATCGATAGTTACGTGTATCTGGATTAAAGTCTGAGACTGAAGGCTTTATTATATATATATATATATATATATATATATATATAAGGCAAGATGTTTGTGCGTGTGTCTGTTTATCTGCCTGTATGTCTTTATTTCTTTCAGCCCTTTTATTTTAGTTTTTACTTCGGGTTTGGCTCTAAGTAGGTATAATTGTAGTTCTTAGTCTCGGCCATGATACCATTTACTCGGAGGACTTATTTAGCCTTCAAAATTCAGTTTACGACGAAAAAACTTATTTGATATCGATACCAGGAAATCAAAATTTGACTTCCATCCATTCATTTTTCTTTCAGTCTATGGTTTCGCTTTAACTGGAAACAACGATTGCTTTTTAGTCTTTCGTGCCAACGTCCAAAGTGTCAGAGCTCCAGGAACGTGGATTAGTTTTAAAGATTTCATTGCACCCGAGCAACGCCGGGCTATACTGCTAGTTATTATTATTTCGAATTCTCTTAAGTTCACACCGCCTAATTCGCAGAAAGACTTATGGCAGGTAGTAGTGTATCGTTATGGCTATATTTCATGATTCATTTTTATAACTCACAAAACATCACTAGCATTACATAGACAGAATCCTTCTTAGTGTATAAACTGTATTCATCGGGAGAATTGTTTGTATTTCCCTTAAGATGGGATTTCCAGAGAATTTTTCAATGTGTTGTGGAGTTCCTTTTTCATCATTCCAAGCGCACCTACAATGGACACGAAATTATGAAATGAACACACACACACACACACACACACACACACACACACACACACACACACACACACACACACATGTATATATATATATATATATATATTTTAATTCAGATACTTCAATCCAAGGGGAAAAAGCAGGAAGGTAAATTCCAAAAAACCCGATCCTTATTAATATTAAAAATTTTATTTTAATATTAAAAAATGATAGAGGAAGAGAGCTCCATGTAATAAAATATTACAGAGCAAATATATATTAAAAAAGGATTAATTCAAAGATGTTGAATGGCCATTTCGATATGAAGATCCCCACGGGGGACAACACATCACCTCAGCAACAGAAAAATCCTTTCAGAAACTGGAGAAAAATTAGTCTACTTTTCCTTTTTAAATAGATTGCAAAGAAATTAAAAAATAAAAAATAAAATAAAATAAAAAGATAAAGAAAAGGAAAGAAAAAGAAATAGAAAACGAAAAAGAAAAAGAAAAAGATAGAATAAAATCAAATAAATAAGAAAAGAAAAAATTGACATCGTCTGGGTTCGCAAAAAAAAAAGAAACTAAAGAAAAAATTTTTTTTAAATATTACAGACACTGGACAAATTCAAAAACCTAATTTCCCCAAAATATATACATATATATATATATATATATATATATATATATATATATATATAAGTTCAGCACACGCACATTCTCTCTCTCTCTCTCTCTCTCTCTCTCTCTCTCTCTTCTCTCTTTTTATATATTTCACTAAATACTGAACGATATATATGAATAAGTTTGTTGGAAATCGAACTTCTTCTCTGCGTTGCGTCCTTTCAAGACACAAGCGAACATGGTTCTCTGCAACGTTTTATGACCTGTGGCGCTTAGCAGTTGGTATCGTTTTGCTAAGAACTTCTCCCTTCATTCGGCCAACTATTCATAGAAGCTGGTCAGGTAAATGTTCGCTGCCTTCCACTGCATCTCTTGCCCACAAGATGCCCCGTAAGCGTTAAGTTTTCTAAGCTCTTCTTCCTCATTATGGGTTTTAGGAATTCTGGTGTTTTTTCTTGATATCTGCAAAAATCTATAGCAGCAATATCAAAAACTTTCCGTCTAATTAATTTATTTTCTTTTACAGTAAGTGTGGCATTATATATATATATATATATATATATATATTGGACGCTGTAAAAAAATTTTTCTTCGTTCTGAATTCACTCGTATATATATATATATATATATATATAAACTGAGATAGATAGATAGATAGATAGATAGATAGATAGATAGATAGATAGATAGATAGATATGAACAGAACCGGATATGTTCGCTGCCTTCCCCTGCATCTCTTGCCCACAATAACCCCCGTGAGTGTTAAGTTTTCTAAGCCCTTCTTCCTCATTATGGGTTTAAGGAATTCTGGTGTTTTTTCTTGATTTCTGCAAAGTGTTTTTTTGGTTTGGGAACAACTTTAATAGTAAGACATGATTTTGCTTTGATTTTATTTTATTTTTTTGTTGTGGCTAATTTTAAAAGTTTCATAGTTATTTAAACGAGTCCTTTTTTTGTTTTTGTATTTTTTTCAAAGTTTTTTTTTAAAACTTAGTTAACTGAACTCTACTTTTTCTTTTTCTGTATATTTTTTTTTCAATTGGAGTATCGCCCGGTTCACACTCAACCCTCATCTATTGAACAGGTGAAGAGGCTCATCCCTTGTTCCCTGTTTAGAATGTGGTTTCCGACTTTCTCTTTTCCAATCTTTTCACTTTTCTTTTTCTTTTTCTTTTTTTTTTTTTTTTCAATTCGAGTAGATAGACTAAACTATCGCCCGGTTCACACTCCACCCACGTCTATTGTACAGGTGTAAATCCTCATCCCTTGTTCCCTGTTTAGGGTGTGGTTTCCGGTTTTCTCTTTTCTAATCTTTTCACTTTTCTTTTTCTTTTTTTTTTTTTTTAAATTGGAGTAGACTAAACTCTCGCCCAGTTCACACTCCACCCACGTCTATTGTACAGGTGTAGTGGCTCATCCCTTGTTCTCTGTTTAGGATGTGGTTTCCGGCTTTCTCTTTTCACTCTTACGTAGCCCCCTGCACATCAGTGGCGTTACCGCCTTGCTCGAGGTGTTATGATTAAAAAAAAAAGGTCTCTAACGGCAATCTCAAAAACTTTCCGTCTAATTAATTTATTTTCTTTTATAAGTGTGGCATTATATATATATATATTGGACATTGTAAAAAAAAGTTTTTTCTTCGTTCTGTATTCACTCGTATATATATATATGAACAATATATGATACGTATATGTATATATATATATATATATATATGAACGTATATATATATATGAACAAACTGAGATAGATAGATAGATAGATAGATAGATAGATAGATCATGCAGACATTTTTTAAATGCATAAAAAACTAAAATACACTGATTTCTACAGGTCACTGTAAAGTTGTTGCCAAACGTTTGCCTACCCCCTAGTCGGTTACTGAGGTCATATCCCACCTGATCTACAATCGGTCGTCATATTCATCACTCCGCCAGATAGCAAATTGTTGATGCTGCCAAACACTGAAACCCGGTCATTCATCGTCCATTTCCCTCGAGACAACTTAAATACAAACCGATCGCGTTTAGATCAGCAATTTATGATGACCGAAGACTTTATGACTCCCGACTGTATTTCAATAAACTTTAATGCCGGCTTATGTCCCTTAATCTTCATCTCAATTGTTTTAGAAACACCATTTAATCAACTAGAATTAGTCTGGCACAAGGCCACATGACGCTAGGCTCGCTAGCATCGAGCTCACTGCGTCTATTATAACTTTCAATATTTATTTTTCTTGTAAGTTGACCTACTTTATTCTGGCCTCATTCCCTATCCCTTAGGTTGAAAGAAAACAAATATGGCGGTATATGCTGTAAATAACATATATTAAGGGAGGTTGTTCACGGGAAAGGTTTAGAAATTAGTGAGAGAAGACTTGGGAAAAACCTAATGCTTAAAGAAACACAGACGAATGGAAGGAAGGAAGGAAGGAAGGAAGGAAGGAAGGTAGGTAGGTAGGTAGATAGATAGATAGATAGATAGATAGATAGATTGACATAATTGACTTTGTCTGTGTGTGTATGTGTGTGTACGTGTGTGTGCGTGTGTGTGTGTCCGTTACCAATAGACACTGAAACGGCTGAACCGATTTTCTTGAAAATTTACACAGTTGTACTATAAGCATCTGCGAGTGTTCTTAGATAGGTTTTCTGTCGAGATACCTCCGATAAATATCGAAAATCGATGATCGAAAAAATCGGGTTATAGAAGGAGTGGTCTGATTTTAATCAAATTTCATACACTCATAGCCAAAGACATAAAAAAACGATATTCAGAAGTTTCAAGGTTGCAGTTCTTACAATAGTGCAGAAAATCGATAATATATATATATATATAAGGCAAGATGTTTGTGTGTGTGTCTGTTTATCTGTCTGTATGTCCTTTATACAAATCCACAATTTTTATCCGATTCTCACCAAACTTCAAAATTTGACTTGCATCCATTCATTTTTCTTTCAGTCTACGGTTTCGTTTTAACTGGAAACAACTATTGCTTTTTAGTCTTTCGTGCCAACGTCCAAAGAGTCTGAGCTCCAGGACCATGGATTAGTTTTAAAGCTTTCATTACACCCGAGCAACGCCGTGCTATACTGCTAGTAGATAATAAAGAGACTGAGATAGATAGATAGATAGATAGATAGATAGATAGATAGATAGATAGATATGAACAAGTTTTTCGTGAGGTGTGAGCTGTTCTTTTGAGAACAATTATTTTCTATTTCTTTAAGGCACAGGCACAAGGGATCCCTTAGTTGAGTTTATCGGAATCATTTCCAATGAATCGGAGAGCTCCAACTACAACTAAAATCATCGATGACCTCATGTGCCACATATTTGAGTATTTTACTTCACTGTCCTTGTATTTCGATAGATTTTTGAAGATCTTCAAAGATACATTACGATCTTTAGGGACTGCCACGTCAGTATGGAAGCACATTATGTTACTGTGGTCTTTTATCGCGATGTCTGGACGAATAGCTTTGATTCTTTTGTCTGTGTTTATTATAAAGACTTATAAAATTATTACAACTCTTATGTCTGTAACCGGTTTTGACTGGTATTCATACCAATTTCTTTCAGTTCCCTTCCGTAAAAATTACAGACTCTCCACTTGAGATAGTGGTCAGTCCTCTATGATGCCGAATTTTATATTCAGTTGGTGCTAACACCGTGCAACGTGATACAAGATGACCAATTGTTTCTGGGTTTGTGAATTAGTTAAGTGCCATATGTGATACACGATTGGGCGATCATGTCTCGAAAGAAATAAACTAATTGACTACACAGAAGATTTTTCTACATTAGGTTGCCATTACATTCTGCGGGAGACTGGTTGCCAAACAAGGCTATAGAACCCAATCTATTATTTCCTATTTTCATCTGCTCCTCTTACCTTCAATCATTCATTCAATATGTCAAATGCAATCCGTGATACAGGCTTGGGAGATCAAGCCTCAAAAAAGACATGATTGACTCAACAGAAGGTTTTTCCGCAGTAGATTGCCACTATTTTTGCATTAGACTGGTTGCCAACTAAGGCCAGATAACACAATCTGTCTTGCTGTTGAACCCATAGCTGGAGGGAGAAGCGACAGATTAATATCTTTCCCAGGGGTATTTGCGCGTAAGTGAATGCAACGAATTAAACTGGAATTCGAACTCGGATAGAGTTTCCAGATATTCATCACAAAATCTGCTTTTCTGGTTAACACAGTATTTTAGAGTCTACTTAGTTCTACATTTGTCTTTTGCAACAAGTATAAAAACGTCTGCGGGAAGACCTGAGGCAGGTCGTGGCGTGTTGTTATGGCTCCATTTCATATTTTTCTTTCCATCTCCCCTAGCATCCCTACGTTATTATTATTATTATGTCCTTTTTCATCATATTTCGATTTCTGCTATGGTCGCACTACCAACCAAGTCTGCGGTAAGACCTAAGGCAGGTCGTGGCGTGTTGTTATGGCTCCATTTCATGTTTTTTTCTATCTTCCCCATCATCCCTAGCGTTACATAGACAAAGTTCTTCTTAGTGTGTGGGCTGTACTTAACAAGACAATTTTTGTATATCTCTTAAGCTGGGGTTTCCAGGGATTATTATTATTATTATTATTATTATTATTATTTCATTTTTTCATTATAATTCGATTTCTGCTATGGTCGCACTACCTACCAAGTGTGCAGGAAGACCTAAGACAGGTCATTGCGTGTTGTTATGGCTCCATTTCATGTTTTTTTCTATCTCCCCTATCATCCCTAGCGTTACATAGACAAAGTTCTCCTTAGTGTGTGGGCTGTACTTAACAAGACAATTTTTTGTATGTCTCTTAAGCTGGGGTTTCCAGGAAGTATTTCTATGAGTTGTTTTGTTCCTTTTTTTATCATTCCAAGTGCACCTTCTATCACTGGCACGACTCTTGCTTTCAATGTCCACATTTTTTCTATTTCAATTTCAAGGTCTTTATATTTTGATAGTTTTTCGAATTCCTTCGTTGCTATGTTACAATCCGCTGGACAAGCCATATCAATTAATAGACAAGTTTTCTCCTTCTGGTTTTTTTCTTTCTGGTATTTAACAATCATGTCTGGCCTATTTGCTTCAATTTTTCTGTTTGTGTAGATGGCGTAATCCCATAGAATGGTGACATCTTCTATTTCTGTAACCGGTGCTGGGTGATGTTCATACCAGTGTTTGTTTACAGGTTTTCCAAAGTTTTTGCCCCACTCTATCATGACGATTTTTATATTCATTTGGGGCAAGTACAGAACAACCTGAGATTAGATTGTCTATTGTTTCTTGGTGTTTATCAGAGAACCTGCATTTTGGATCCACATTATTATGTATAATATTTGCATGAAAGTTTCTAGTGAAAAGACTTTGGTCTTGCACTGCAAGAATAAAGCCTTCAGTGTCAGACTTTAATCCAGATGCACGTAACCATCGATGAGTATTAACTTTATCAACATTGGATTTATTGGCACGTTCTGGATATTGGCCATGCAGAGGTTTGTCTTGCTAGTGTTGGTTCATCTGTTCAAGAGCTTTATCTTTGGCTTTCATTTTCATATTTTTTGCCGCAATAGTTGGTTTTTGGCTTCCTTTTTGCTTTTCTACAGAATCTACTAAATGTACATCTTGTTTGTATTTACTGACTTCTTTTATTATTGAATATTTTTTCTTTCTTTCTTCATGTTTCTTCTAATTGCTTCATCCAATCCTTTGTTGTTTCTATGTATGTTAGTAAGCCAATAGTTGTTGTCTTGTATGACAATTCCAGCTGAATAAGGCCTATTCCACCATCTTTACGGGGTATGTATAGACGGTCTACATCAGCCTTTGGATGATGCATCTTATGCTTAGAAAGAAGCTTTCTTGTTTTAGAATCAATTCACCTCATGTCGTTTAGAGTCCAGTTTAAGATGTTGAAACTTTATTAGACAACTGGGATTGCAAGGCTATTAATGGCCATAACTCTGTTCTGAAAATTTAATTCAGTTTTTAATATCAGTCGTAGACTTCTATAGTAATCTTTACGCACTATTTCTTTCATTTTTTTTATGGTGATTTTTTTCACTATCATTTACACCTAGGTATTTATAAGCTTCTAGATTTAATTCTTTTATTGTTACAGCAGGGTCTAAGCTAATTGAGGTTGTTTCTTGTAGTGATCCACGTAAAACTGTAGCTTTAGCACATTTATTCAAATTGAATTTCATTCCAATGTCTTCGCTGAAGCATTTTACAGTTTGCAGAAGACCTTCCAGCTCATTATCATTCTTAGCATACAACTTTAAGTCATCCATGTAAAATAGATGGCTTATTTTCTTTTGGCCTATTTTATAACCACATTCTGTCTCATTAAGTTGACTGGTTAGTGCTATTAATGATATGCAGAATAGTAAGGGAGACAAAGTATCACCTTGAAATATACCTCTTTTGATGTTTATTTCACTTATAGGTTCCATTTATATGATTGAGGTAAAGGGTTGTTTTCCATATAGACATGCACTGTTTGATGAAATTGATGATGACGGGTGATATCTTGAATATTTTTAAAGTTTGTAAAATCCACGAATGTGGCACACTATCGATTGCCTTACGATAATCTATCCAGGCAGTACTAAGGTTTTTCTTTGTACTGTAGCAGTTTTCCAGGATCATTCTGTTAATAAGCAATTGGTCTTTACATCCGTAACAGCCACGTTTGCACCCTTTTTGTTCAAGCGGTAACATGTCATTTATTATTATTATTATTATTATTATTATTATTATTATTATTATTATTATCATTATTATTTATTTTAGCCTCTTTCTTATTCATTTATCTTCGTATAATTATTGTTATTGGTATTTCGTTTGTTTTCTGTGAAGAAACTCGAGCCTTTCTTGTTGTTATGTTTAGCGATTCCTCTCATCTGGCATGAAAATACATCCCAATGTAAATAGATTACAAATTAAAAGAAAAGAAAAAAGCAACGAAAAAGGAAAAAAAATAATTTTATTCATATCACATGTCTGGATAATCATTTTTGTAAGTCAGTAAAAGAAATTTTAAATAGTGCACAAATTCACAAAAAAGAAATCTTAAGCCTCCAACAATAAGCAAAAAGTGGCGTTCCGACATTATTTTTACATTAAATATATATATATATATATATATATATATATATATATATATATAT
>JBBBDQ010001594.1:202500-250000 GCA_037127315.1 Ascarosepion bandense
TAGCCTCTAGGACCCGTAGATGATATGTTGAGCGAGCGCTGTGCAAGACAGAAAACCAACTGTCCTCGTACGAGGATGCACATGCAGGATTGTCCAGCAAGTGTTGGCCGATCGCTGAATCCAGAACAGCTTGGGTTGTTCTTATAGTACTGATAGGGCTGCCAGAACGTATATGCGCAGGGACCTGTTGCGAGACCCGCGTCTCCAACCTAAGACTGGTTCGTCCTATGTATGCCGCATCACAACAGCATTTAAATTTATAAACAACTGAACTTTTTCGAAAATAGGACAACCTGTCCTTGACGAAGGATGGAAAAACAGGTCTAGTATGGAAAACAACACGTAACTGTACTGAATAATAACAACACGAAACACACGTCGAAACTTTGTCAGTAACAGTTAGACATTTCCTGCCAAGCCAGAGTAATTTTAAGTATAAAGGACAGCGACTCGGTCCTTCGACTTTTGGTTTCTTAAACCGTTTGATCTTACGATCAATAACACGTTTAACCACATTGGTTGGGTACCCATTTGCCTCAAAGATACTTTGCAAGCGCAATAGTTCACTACTCAAGCATATAGGGGAACAAATATTGAGGGCACGGTGAACCAACGTTTCTATAAGACCGATTTTGCGCGACTTATGAACAAAAGAGTTCCAATTTGTGTACAAACCGGTAAAAGTTGGTTTGCGAAACACAGATGTCACGAAAACATTATCCCGTTGCTGAACAAAGACATCCAAAAAAGAAAGACATCCACCCTTCTCTGTCTCCATAGTGAATTGAAGAGAGGGATGTAAGGAGTTCAACTGAATTAAAAAACGTTCAGCATCTGAAGCGTTATAAAATAAGGAAAAGGTGTCATCAACATAACGTTGATATATTAATGGCTCATCAACCTTTTCAAACAACAAACGCTCATGATGTCCTACAAAGATATTAGCAAGGACAGGACCCAAAGGACTACCCATCGCAACGACGTCTGTCTGTGCAAACATGGTATCATTAAAACTAAATTCGGCTCCTTCAGTGGCCAAACGCATACATTCCAAGAATACCTCCTCGAGAATTGTTACTGGGCCAAAATTCCCTCTATACAACATGTCAGCGCAGATGTTAATGGTTTCATTTAGTCGAAAGAGACCATGAATTTATCTCTTGAAGAGAAATCTAAATTTCTAATAAAACTGAAAAACCTGAAAGAGTCATGAACATGATACGAAGAAAGAGCATCGGATTGGGGTTGGATAACCTCAGCCAACCACTTAACCAACTCATGCTGCACAGAACCCACCATAGATAGAATGGGTCTGAGGGGTACTCCTTCCTTATGGACCTTAGGAAGGCCATACATCCTGGGGCGTTGCGAGCCTGTGGGCCTAACCCTGCTGTAGATGTCTTTAGAAATTAAACCTTTCTTGTACAAAGACAATAGCCAACGTTGAAGCTTGGCTTCAATCTTGCTGGTGTTGTCAAAATTGTCGGCAGAACCTATAGTAATAAACTTGGAAGGATCATTCAAAATGTTATACATTTTTGATAAATAATCTTCCTTGTTCAATATAACAACACCAGATCCCTTGTCTGGCTTGGTTATATAAATGTCTTCCTTGGAACGTAAGGACTTAAGTGTGCGAAAATGAACGCTACGCCAGTCCAAAATATCTTTCTCGCAATCTAGCGAAGCGAATTCATTGGCAAACTCAAACAACCCAGTTTTAACTGTGGAACACTTTTCAGTAGAACTTGGAACATGATGAATGAGTTGCGAGTATAATAACTCGAACTCAGAAAGAATTTGTTCCTTGTCGATCTTAGAAGGCGGCACACAAAAATCCAACCCACGGGAGAGAACAGAAAGTTCAACCTTCGTGAGACTTATACTGGAAAAATTGAAAATGTGTTGGTGTAAATCACCAGAAGCACGACCGTACCTTCTAGTAATCAAGTATTCTAAGTATTTATTATTTCTCTCGGTAGCTGATTTTTCAAGAATTAGTCTGCGATTAGCTAAATATCGAGAGAACCGAAAAAAGTAAAAAAAAAAACAAACTATTTCTGCTTTAATATCGTTCATGATAGAACGAAAGGACCGTAAGACTTTAACTGAGCATTCAAATAATTCATTAAGCTCATACTTGATTAAAGAGTGTTCGATGGAGATGTCAGAGCTTTTGATTCTAGACAATCTCCTTATTTACAACAATCAAAAAAGACCAAAACATATTTATTACATTACAGACCCTTTTTTGGATTTTCTTGTGAATATCGTGATTAAATAGCAGGGGCTCCAAATAATAATAATAATAATAATAATAATAATAATAATAATAATGCATATCATTAACAGCACTAACCAGTCAACTTAATAAGACAGAATGTGGTTATAAAATAGGCCAAAAGAAAATAAGCCATCTATTTTACATGGATGACTTAAAGTTATATGCTAAGAATGATAATCAGCTGGAAGGTCTTCTGCAAACTGTAAAATGCTTCAGCGAAGACATTGGAATGAAATTCAATTTGAATAAATGTGCTAAAGCTACAGTTTTACGTGGATCAATACAAGAAACATCCTCAATTAGCCTAGACCCTGCTGTAACAATAAAAGAATTGAAACCAGAAGAAGCTTATAAATACCTAGGTGTAAATGAGAGTGAAAACATTCACCATAAAAAAATGAAAGAAATAGTCCGTAAAGAGTACTATAGAAGGCTACGAATGATATTAAAAACTGAATTGAATTCTCAGAACAGAGTTATGGCCATTAATAGCCTTGCAATCCCAGTTGTCCAATATAGCTTCAACATCTTAAACTGGACTCTAAACGTGCACTTGGAATGATAAAAGATGGAAAAAAAACAACACATTGAAATAATCCCTGGAAACCCCAGCTTAAGAGATATACAAAAAATTGTCTTATTAAGTACAGCCTAAGGAGAACTTTGTCCATGTAACGCTAGTGATGATAGGGAACATAGAAAAACATGAAATGGTGCCATAACAACACGCCACGACCTGCCTTAGGTCTTCCCGCAGACTTGGTTGGTAGTGCGACAATAGCATAAATCGAAATATGATAATAATAGTATTAACTAGTCAACTTAACAAGACAGAATTTGGTTATAAAATAGCTCAAAAGAAAATAAGCCATCTATTTTACATGGATGACTTAAAGTTGTATGCTAAGAATGATAATGAGCTGGAAGGTTTTCTGCAAACTGTAAAATGCTTCAGTGAAGACATTGGAATGAAATTCAATTTGAATAAATGTGCTAAAGCTACAGTTTTACTAGGATCGCTACAACAAACATCCTTAATGAGCTTAGACCCTGCTGTAGCAATAAAAGAATTGAAACCAGAAGAAGCTTATAAATACCTAGGTATAAATGAGAGTGAAAACATTCACCATAAAAAAATGAAAGAAATAGTGCGTGAAGAGTACTATAGAAGGAAACGACTGGTATTAAAAACTGAATTGAAGTCTCAGAACAGAATTATGGCCATCTCAGTGGTCCAATATAGTTTCAACATCTCAAACTGGACTTTAAACGACATTAGACAAATGGATTCTAAGACAAGAAAACTTCTTTCTAAGCATAAGATGCATCATCCAAAGGCTGATGTAGACCGTCTATACATACCCCGTAAAGAAGGTGGAAGAGGTCTTATTCAGCTGGAATTGTCATACAAGACAACAACTATTGGCTTACATAACATACATAGAAACAACAAAGGATTGGATGATACAATTAGTAAGGCAACATGAAGAAAGAAAGAAAAAAATATTCAATAATAAAAGAAGGCAGTAAATACAAACAAGATTTACAGTTAGTAGATTCTGTAGAAAAGCAAAACAGAAGCCAAGAACCAACTATTGCGGCAAAAAATATGAAAATGAAAGCCAAAGATAAAGCTCTTGAACAGATGAAACAGCGCTGGCAAGACAAACCTCTGCATGGCCAATATCCAGAACGTGCTAATAAATCCAATGTTGATAAAGTTAATACTCATCGATGGTTATGTGCATCTGGATTAAAGTCTGAAACTGAAGGCTTTATTCTTGCAGCACAAGACCAAAGTCTTTTCACTAGAAACTTTCGGGCAAATATTATGCATAATAATATGGATCCAAAATGCAGGTTTTGTGATAAACACCAAGAAACAATAGACCACCTAATCTCAGGCTGTTCTGTGCTTGCCCCAAATGAATATAAAAATCGCCACGATAGAGTTGGGCAATATTTACATTGGGCAATATGCAAACATTATGGAAAAGCTGTAGGCAAACACTGGTATGAACATCACCCAGCACCGGTTACAGAAATAGAAGATGTAACCATTCTATGGGATTACACCATCTACACAGACAGAAAAATTGAAGCAAACAGGCCAGACATTATTGTTAAAAACCAGAAGGAGAAAACTTGTCTATTAATTGATATGGCTTGTCCAGCGGATTGTAACATAGAACCAAGAAATTTGAAAAACTGTCAAAATATAAGTACCTGGAAATTGAAATAGAAAAAATGTGGAAATTGAAAACAAGAGTTGTGCCAGTGATAGTAGGTGCACTTGGAATGATAAAAAATGGAACAAAACAACACATTGAAAGAATCTCTGGAAACCCCAGCTTAAGAGACATACAAAAAATTGTCTTATTAAGTACAGCTGACACACTAAGGAAAACGTTATCTATGTAAAGCTAGGGATGATAGGGAAGATAGAAAAAAACATGAAATGGGGCCGTAACAACACGCCACGACCTGATTTAGGTCTTCCAGCAGACTTGGTTGGTAGTGCGACCATAACAGAATTCGAAATATCATGAAATATGACACAATAATAATAATAATAATAATAATAATAATAATAATAATAATAAATAATGACCTTGAACAGATGAAACAACGCTGGCAAGACAAACCTCTGTATGGCCAATATCCAGAACGTGCCAATAAATCCAATGTTGACAAAGTTAATACTCATCGATGGTTGCGAGGAATTAAATTCTGAGACTGAAGGCTTTATTCTTGCAGCACAAGACCAAAATCTTTTCAGTAGAAAGTTTCAGGCAAATATCATAAACATTAATGTGGATCCAAAATGAAAGTTATGTGATAAACACCAAGAAAAAAGAGATCATCTAATCTCAGGATGTTCTATACTTACCCCAAATGAATATAAAAATCGCCACGATAGAGTTGGGCAATATTTACACTAAACAATGTGCAAACACTATGGAAAATATGTAAACAAACACTGGTATGAATATCACCCAGCACCGGTTACAGAAATAGATGATGTCACCATTCTATGGGATTACACGATCTACATAGACAGAAAAATTGAAGCAAATAGGCCGGACATTATTGTTAAAAACCAGAAAGAAAAAACTTGCCTATTAATTGATATGGCTTGTCCAGCGGATTGTAACATAGCAATCAAGGAATTTGAAAAACTGTCAAAATATAAATACCTGGAAATTGAAATAGAAAAAATGTGGTAATTGAAAATAAGAATCGTGCCAGTGATGGGGGGTGCACTTGGAATGATAAAAAATGGAACAAAACAACACATTGAAAGAATCTCTGGAAACCCCAGCTTAAGTGATATACAAAAAATTGTCTTATTAAGTACAGCCCACACACTAAGAAGAACTTTGTCTATGTAACGCTAGGGATGATGGGGAAGATAGAAAAATCATGAAATGGAGCCATAACATGACGCCACGACCTGCCTTAGGTCTCCCCGCAGACTCGGTTGGTAGTGCGACCATAGCAGAAATCGAAATATGATGAAAAACGACATAATAATAATATCTGCACTTTTCCGCAAGTAAACTGCAAGAGAAAGGCATGAACACCATCCAGACTCGATCATTGAGGTAGAACTTGTTACCATTTTATAGTATTTTACAATACACACAAGCGGAACAATCCAATCTAATATTCTTGTTGACATGGCAGTTCCTGCTGAGTGTAATGGATGTTTTCAAATGACTATCAAAATACAAGAACCTTGAAATGGAAATTTAAAACATGTGGAACAAGAAAACATAAATAATTCCAGTTGTTGTTGGAGCCATCGGATTGATTAGAAAGGGGCTGATAGTCTTATTGAAAGAATTCCTTGTAATCCATGCCTTAAAAAAATACAAAAACAAATGTACTTACAAGTAGAGCTTACGCAGATCTATATAATATACAGGGTGTCCATAAGGTTTGTGTGCACTTTAAAAAATTTATAATTTTATGTTTTATTTGTGATAGAAATAATCTGTAAAAAAATATAAAATTTAATGTACCTGGTTTTAAATATAGTTACTGAGTAATTCATTACCACTAAATTGGCAACAATTTTTAGATAAGTAAGCAAATGGATCGGAAGGGGGGGACCATTTTATTAGATTTAACTCCATCAGATTTTTCGATTATCGATTTTCGATATTTATCGGGGGTACCTCGACACAAAACCTAGCTAAGAACACTCGCAGATGCTTATAGTAGAACAGTGTAAATTTTCAAGGAAATCGGTTCAGCCGTTTCGGAGTCTATAGGTAACGGATACACACACACACACAGAGACAAAGTTCCATTTATAAATAAGTTTAGATAATAAATATTCATTGCTCTATTTCTATATTGAGCACTGTTTGAAATCAATGATTTAAACGTTGTTAATGCTTTCTTCGTTCTTTATTCAGTTGTATATATATATATATATATATATATATATTCATTACAAATTGTCGGTTGCTTATAACCAAGTTTCGTTAAAATTCGTTAATTTCCGTAATATATATATATATATATATATATATATATATATATATATATATATATCCTGGTATCGATATCAAATAAGTTTTTTTCGTTGTAAACTGAATTTTGAACGCTAAATAAGTCCTCTGAGTAAATGGTATCATGGCTGAGACTAAGAACTACAATTATACCTACTTAGTGCCAAACCCGAAGCAAAAACTAAAATAAAGGGGCTGAAAAAAATACAGACATAAAGGCAGATAAACACACACACACGCAAAGATCCTGCCTTATATATATATATATATTATCGATTTTCTGCACTATTGTAAGAACTGCAATCTTGAAACTTCTGAATATCGTTTCTTATGTCTTTGTCTATGAGTGTATCAAATTTGATTAAAATCGGACCACTCCTTCTATAACCCGATTTTTTCGATTATCGATTTTCGATATTTATCGGGGGTACCTCGACACAAAACCTAACTAAGAACACTCGCAGATGCTTATAGTAGAACTGTGTAAATTTTCAAGGAAATCGGTTTAGCTGTTTCGTAGTCTATAGGTAACGGATACACACACACACACACACACACACACACACAGAGACAAAGTTCCATTTATAAATAAGTTTAGATAATAAATATTCATTGCTCTATTTCTATATTGAGCACTGTTTGAAATCAATGTTTTAAACGTTAATGCTTTCTTCGTTCTTTATTCAGTTGTATATATATATATATATATATATATATATATATATATATATATATATATCTTTTAATGTACTAGGTTTGGTAGCATATACAACTGTTTTTATATGAAACAAAATCTAATGGCTCAAATCAACGTATATACATATATATATATATATATATATATATATATACGTTGATTTGAGCCATTAGATTTTGTTTCATATAAAAACAGTTGTATATGCTACCAAACCTAGTACATTAAAAGATTTGAAAGCTAAAATAACTAACGTGATTTCAGGCATTACTGTAAATTAGTTGGCAAATGTTTTCCGTGAACATTTTTTTTTAATCATATCACCCCAAGCAAGGCAGTCCACTGCCACTATAGCGCAGGCGGTTACACAGAGCGATTGGGTATAGGAAATGTCAGAGAGAGGGTGATAGACGAGTTAGGAGGTACGTAGGGAGAGTGTTGGAGGGAATGGGTGCGAGTTGGTGTGTTAGGCGGTGTCTATTGATCTTACATTTAAACTCCTGGAGGTTGTAGCCGTCGGGGAAGCAATCATGCGGAAGGGAATTCCACAGGCGGGAAGTGCGAGAAAAGAAGCTGTTGGAGTAGAAATTGCGGTTACATTTCATCGGTTTCACTGTAAAGGGGTGGGAACTGCAAAATTATATTACCCTTTGTATTGCTAATGATGGAGGACATGTGGAAAGTTAAATAAAATTTCAATAAAACCCTAAAAAATATAGATTTACATATTTCTAATCTTTTTTACAAATTATTTCTATCTCAAATACAAAAAAGATTTTTGTAACGGTGTCCTCACAAATCTTCGAAGTCGACACGAAGTTTTATGGATACCCTGTATATAAAATATTTGTATAAAATCTATGTATCTATATAAAATTTATGTATCTATAAAAATGTATGCTATCTTAAATTCTGAGACTGAAGGCTTTATTCTTGCAGCTCAAGACCAAAGTCTTTTCAGTAGAAAGTTTTAGGCAAATATCATAAACATTAATGTGGATCCAAAATGAAAGTTCTGTGATAAACACTAAGAAAAAAGAGATCATCTAATCTCAGGATGTTCTGTACTTGCTCCAAATGAATATAAAAATCGTCACGATAGAGTGGAGCTATATTTACACTGAACAATATGCAAACACTATGGAAAATCTGTAAACAAACACTGGTATGAATATCACCCACCACCGGTTACAGAAATAGATGTCACCATTCTATGGGATTACACCATCTACACAGACAGAAAAATTGAAGCAAATAGGCCGGACATTATTATTAAATACCAGAAAGAAAAGCTTGGCTATTAATTGATATGGCTTGTCCAGCGGATTGTAACATAGCAACCAAGGAATTTGAAAAACTGTCAAAATATAAATACCTGGAAATTGAAATAGAAAAAATGGGGTAATTGGAAATAAGAATCGTGCCAGTGATGGGGGGTGCACTTGGAATGATAAAAAATGGAACAAAACAACACATTGAAAGAATCCCTGGAAACCCCAGCTTAAGAGATATACAAAAAAATGTCTTATTACGTACAGCCCACACACTAAGGAGAACTTTGTCTATAACGCTAGGGATGTTAGAGGAGACAGAAAAAACATGAAATGGAGCCATAACAACACACCCAGCTGACTTGGTAGGTAGTGCGACCGTAGCAAAAATAACGTTATGAAAAAAAATGCCATAATAATTATGATGTATATGGGTACACAATGAAAAATAAGTGACTGAATTCGATTTTTTAAAGAATAATCAAATGAAAAAATAATGAACTTACACTACGTCGTTTTATTTTTTTTTCATCCTCCTCCGTTTTCCTTTCTTTAAGAACTTTTGTAAAACTTCCGATCTATCGTGTATTATCAGCCTATTAACAATTTGCCCATTTCTGGCAAATTAATAGAGGATCTAATACATTCTGAATTGGTTATGCATCTCACTTAAGGGGATATTCTCTCATAGAAACAAGATGGCTTTCGTTTCTCTAAATCAGTCAGTGCCATACGTGATACACGCTTGGGCGATCATGTCTCGAAAGAGACATGACTGACTGGGCAGAAGATTATTTCGCAGTAGATTGCCATTGCTTTCTGCGCTGGACTGGTTCAAATGGAATAAAAAGCTACTGAGTGATTATATATATATATATATATATATATATGTGTGTGTGTGTGTGTGTGTGTGTGTGTGTGTGTGTGTGTGTGTGTGAATAGAGCTCACTCTTGAAAATGTGTTGACTGACTGGGCAGAAGATTATCCTGCAGTAGGTTGCCATTGCTTTCTACGGTAGACTGGTTGCCTTCCAAGGCTATAGAACCCAATCTGTGCTGCTATTTAACTCATAGTTGAACAGAGACGAGATGGATTATATTATGAAGTAGTAATTAGTGGGGGATCAGTTTATTACTTCATAACAATATGAAACTGATCCCCCACTTTCTGTCTAGTAGAAGCCTTAATCAGGTTTTCAACTATTATATTCAGTCAGTCAGTTAAGTGCCATACGTGATACACGCTTGGGCGATCATGTCTCAAAAGAGACATGACTGACTGGGCAAAAGATTATCCCACAGTAGCTTGCCATTGCTTTCTGCGGTAGACTGGTTGCCGACCAAGGCTATAGAACCCAATTTATCCTATTATTTGACTTATAGCTAGAGTGGGGAAAAATTATATTATATTATTAAGTATTAATTAGTGGGGGATCAGTTTATTACGTCATAACAATAGAAAACCGATCCCCCACTTTATACCCAGTAGAAGCCTTAATCATGTTTCCAACTATTATATTCAGTCAGTCAGTTAAGTGCCATACGTGATACATGCTTGGGCGATCATGTCTCGAAACAGACATGACTGACTGGGCAGAAGATTGTCCTGCAGTAGGTTGCCATTGCTTTCTGTGATAGATTGGTTGCTAGCCAAGGCTATAGAACCCAATCTGTCCTGTTATTTAACCCATAACTGGAGGAAAGTGACAGATTAATACCTTTCCCGAGGGTATTTGCACGTAACTGAATGCAAGGAATTCAACTTGAATTCGAACTCGGCTCCCCGGTTTCTCGTTCCGAGCCGATATCCCCTGTACCACAACGCACATCCTCTAGATTACTCATCGAATATAACTGAATTCATTTATCAGGCTTTGACAAAAACGACAAAACTCGGACTATAGCTTGAAATATCTCGACGGTGTTTGGTAGAGTTCTGCATGTGATCCTTCTCTACAAGCTCAATCGCTATGGTGTCTCTGGCTGGATATTTGATTTAATCTAATCATTCTTAACAAATCGTAATGAAAGATTCTTAAATGGCCACGCTTCTAGATTATTTCACATTAATGCAACGGCTTTCTATGGCACCATCATTAGCCATACAGTATTTCTTATTTTCAACAACGGTCTTTATTATAATAGAGTTCATTTATATATATATATATATATATATATATATATATATATATATATATATATATATGCCTGCCTGCTTTTCCTTTTGGATTAAAGTTATATATATATATATATATATATATATATATATATATATATATATATATATATATATATCATTTTTTAATATTAAAATATTAATATTAATTATCATCGGGTCTTTGAGATTTACCTGCCTGCTTTTCCTTTTGGATTAAAGGTATTTATATATATATATATATATATATATATATATATCAAAGACCCGATGATAATTAATATTAATATATTAATATCTTAATATTAAAAAATGATACAGGTGGAGAGCTTATAATAGAGCTTATAATAATAGCTTATAATATTATTATAGAGTTCATACATATATATATATATATATATATATATGATGATAATAATAATAGCTACTTAGACTCTGTATGAATGCACTCCGTAAATTTATGCCAATATAAAACTTCGAAAAAACCATTAACAAACAGAACCTAAATTCGTTACAATCCGGCGTACTAAGTCGTCGGATAAATGGGGAGAAAAAAAAGAAACCAGCAGAACAAGAACAAACATTCAAGATTCCGCAGTAAAGAAAAAAACCCAAACGGAACCAAAAACAAGAAAAAGTGTTCAATACGAAAGTACTAAAATACAACTTCTACTCCAACAGTTTCTTTCCTCGCACTGTGGAATTCTTTTCCCGACTGTGGAATTCCCTTCCACACGATTGCTTCCCCGACGGCTACAATCTCCAGGAGTTTAAATGTAAGGTCAATAGACACCTCCTAACACAGTAACCTGCTCCCATTCTCTCAAACACTCTTCCCATCTGCCCAACCCTCATCCTCAGTATCCTTACTCATCTGTCACCTTCCTCCTGACATTCCCTATGTCTAACCACTCCTTCTCTTTACCTTCCCCTATGTAGTCCCATGCGCAATAGTGGCAGTGGAATGCCTTGTTTGGGGTGAGATGATTAAAAAAAAAATAGTAGAGCAAAAATAGAGCAAAAACACACGAAAACTCTAAAGTGAGCCAAAACCTACCGCGGTTTCACACTACGGATCGTCAGGGAAAAGGCTTTTTCGTTTTTATATATATATGTATATGACTCTGTCTGCGGATGACTATTTACGCTCACACACCCTGATTGAGCACTCTGGAGGAAGGGTAGACTTTGAAAAACAGTAGCTACTCTGGCTTTTACGCATCGTTCACTCAGCAATGAATTAGAAAACTCTCAGCTGTTGGGCGTGTATAATGATAATATACACGCTAAAAATTCTACCTCTTTCTCCCGAGAGCCCGTAGCTCAGAAGTAGAATCGCCGACTGATGCCAATTTCGGTCGGGTTTAAAAACTGGGTTAAAAAGCAATCGGAGTTTAGCCGTACTGATGAGCTGTGATACAGCGAAACAGATCTGTCTGCGGATGACTCTCTCTCTCTCCCTCTCTCTCTCTCTCTCTATATATATATATATATATTCTGTTTTTAATAACAAGCATTTTCGTAATAAAAATTTATCGTAAATAATCATATATATATATATATATATATATATATATATATATATATATATATATAAAATAGTATTTGTTCGAACATTATTTTGGATCGATACTTGTTGTGGAGCATTGGATATCGGCTCGGAATGAGAAATCGGGGACCGAGTTCGAATTCCAGCCGAATTCATTGAATTCACTTACGCGCAAATACCCTTGGGAAAGGTATTAATCCGTCTCTTCCTTCCAGTTATGGGTTAAATAACAGGACAGATTGGGTTCTATAGCCTTGGCTGGCAACCAGTCTACCGCAGAAAGCAGTGGCAACCTACTGTGGGATAATCTTCTGCCCAGTCAGACATGTCTCTTTCGAGACATGATCGCCCAAGCATGTATCACGTATGGCACTTAACTGACTGACTCGTATTTAAGAAGATATTCTGTTTTTACTTAAACAGTATTAAATATTTTATATCTACCGACCTGATTATGATAAATTTTTATTACGAAAATGTGTATCATTAGGCAGGATTCGAACCTGCGATCCCTATCCACTACCATGTGATCTGGGGCGTCTTAGACCTCTCGACCACGAATGACCAACATTCTAAACGAGGTTTCAATCAAGCCTATATAACACAATTTTCCGTTCATCGCAGTAACCATATCTGCTCTGAAATGTATCGTAATATCAACAAATGTAAACATGTTACGGAAATTAACGAAGATTAACGAAACTTGGTTATAAACAACCGACAATTTGAAATTATTTGTTTGAACATTATTTTTTATCGATACTCGTATTTAAGTAGATATTCTGTTTTTAATTAATCAGTTCTGTTTTTAATTAATCAGTATTATATATTTATATCTACCGGCCTGATTATTTACGATAAATTTTTATTACGAAAATGTGTCATTCGGCAGGATTCGAATCTGCGACCCCTATTCACATAGGGGAACCAACCATGTTATCTGGCGCGTCTTAGACCTCTCGACCACCAACTGCGATCTAAACGAATCCAAATTATCAAAATCAATCAAAAATGACGTTCAAACATATCATTTCAAATTGTCGGTTGTTTATAACCACTTTCGTTAATCTTCGTTAATTTCCGTAACATGTTTACATTTGTTGATGTTACGATACATTTCAGAGCAGATATGATTATCACGATGAATTCGAAAATTGTGTTATAGGCTTAATTTCACTTCGTTTAGACTGATCGTCATTCATGGTCTAAGACGCACCAGATCACTTCGTGGCTTCCTCTATGTGGATAGGGGTCGCAGGTTCGAATCCTGCCGAATGAAACACATTTGGTAACAAAAATCTATCGTAAATAATCAGGCCGGTAGAAATAAATATATAACACTGTTCTGATTATAAACAGAATATCTACTTAAATACGAGTATCGATCTAAAATAATGTTCAACAAACAAATCATTTCAAATATATATACATATATATATATATATATGTATATATATATATACACACACAAACACACACATACATATAAAAAATGAATACATATATATATATATATATATATATATATATATTCTATTATATATAAAAGTTTGTGCAAATTTATGAAGCCCAAAATCTATTGACCTTAAAGGCGAACAAATATTTGCGCGTGTTTCTGATATGACACCTGTCAAATTGGAGGAAGAGACTTTCCACCCGGGAAAAGAAGGAAGCGAAAGGAACAAAAGCAAGAAGGTGGTACCGGGTGGTTGGGATGGTGGGGTATGAGAGACAACAAATACAGGGGAGAGAGAGATAGAGAGAGAGAGAGAGAGAGAATTAAAAAGAATGAGATAAATCAAGGAGACTAGAAAATTATGAAAAAATGCATATACTAAACAGAAAGAAAGAAAATTAGGGAAGAGAGATATGTCAGAAAAATAGGGGAAAAGAAAGATGGAAAGAAAAAAAAGAAAAAATTAATAAAAGTCAAGAGAGAATGAAGACAAATTGAATAATTTAATAAAGAGCAGAAAAGAAAGAAAAAACTAATAGAAACAAATTGAAGGTAAAAAAAATACACAAATATTAAAAGAAATTCGAAGAAAGAATTAAGAAAAGAGAAAAAGAAAGAAAAGAAAACGAAAGGCAGAAATAATTTGAAAGAAAGAATTTTAAATTGAGAACAAGAAAAAATGACAGAAACCAAAATAGAAAAGAAGGAAAACGAAGAAAAAAGTAAATAGAAAATAAGAAAGAAAGAAAGAAAGAAAGAAAGAAAGAAAGAAAGAAAGAAAGGGAAAGCTAATAGAAAAATTGAATGAAAAAAGTTGGAAAATAGAAAGAAAAGAGAAAGAAGAGCAAGGAAGGAAGGAAGGAAGGAAGAAAGGAAGGAAGGAAGGAAAACAACAAAAGAAAGAAAGAAAGAAAGAAAGAATAACGGAGAAAAATGAAAAAAAATGAAAGGAAGAAAAAGAAAAAAGAACAAAGAAAAACGGTAACAAACAAACAACGAGCAAAGGTAATGAAGTAGATAACACATTTACAAAGAAAGAAAGAAAGAGGAAAGGAAAAGAAAAAATAATATATTTAGAAAGAAAGAAATAATGAAAGAAAGAAAAATGGAAAGGAAAAAGATAATAGATTTACAAAGAAACAAAGAAAGAAAGAAAAAGGAAAGGAAAAGAAAAAATAATATATTTAGAAAGTAAGAAAGAAAGACACACAGACAGAAAGAAAGAAAGAAAGAGGAAAGGAAAAGAAAAATAATATATTTAGAAAGTAAGAAAGAAAGACACACAGACAGAAAGAAAGAAAGAAAGAAAGAGGAAAGGAAAAGAAAAAATAATATATTTAGAAAGTAAGAAAGAAAGACACACAGACAGAAAGAAAGAAAGAAAGAAAGAGGAAAGGAAAAGAAAAAATAATATATTTAGAAAGTAAGAAAGAAAGACATACAGACAGAAAGAAAGAACGAGGAAAGGAAAAGAAAAAAATAATATATTTAGAAAGAAAGAAATAATGAAAGAAAGAAAAATGGAAAGGAAAAAGATAATAGATTTACAAAGAAACAAAGAAAGAAAGAAAAAGGAAAGGAAAAGAAAAAATAATATATTTAGAAAGTAAGAAAGAAAGACACACAGACAGAAAGAAAGAAAGAAAGAGGAAAGGAAAAGAAAAAATAATATATTTAGAAAGTAAGAAAGAAAGACACACAGACAGAAAGAAAGAAAGAAAGAAAGAGGAAAGGAAAAGAAAAAATAATATATTTAGAAAGTAAGAAAGAAAGACACACAGACAGAAAGAAAGAAAGAAAGAAAGAAAGAGGAAAGGAAAAGAAAAAAATAATATATTTAGAAAGAAAGAAATAATGAAAGAAAGAAAAATGGAAAGGAAAAAGATAATAGATTTACAAAGAAACAAAGAAAGAAAGAAAAAAGAAAGGAAAAGAAAAAATAATATATTTAGAAAGTAAGAAAGAAAGACACACAGACAGAAAGAAAGAAAGAAAGAGGAAAGGAAAAGAAAAAATAATATATTTAGAAAGTAAGAAAGAAAGACACACAGACAGAAAGAAAGAAAGAAAGAGGAAAGGAAAAGAAAAAATAATATATTTAGAAAGTAAGAAAGAAAGACACACAGACAGAAAGAAAGAAAGAAAGAAAGAAAGAGGAAAGGAAAAGAAAAAATAATATATTTAGAAAGTAAGAAAGAAAGACATACAGACAGAAAGAAAGAACGAGGAAAGGAAAAGAAAAAAATAATATATTTAGAAAGAAAAAAGAAAGAAAGAAATGAGAGACGAAAAAGAAAGATATTAAAAAAGAAAGGACCTCAGGACTTGTGTAGTTTCACCTCCCACTTATCATCATTTTTAACCAGTAGATATGAACGCCGTTTTTTAAGGCACACCGAGGAGGAAGGTCTCATCAAGAATGAGCTCAATCCCCTTTCCCCACCGTCTGTTATCACCCCTTGTCCTTGTACCAGGCTAATCTATGTTCATTCGATCTGATAGAAAAGAATATTAACAGAAAAGTTTCACCTATGATGAACCAGAAAACGTATAAGAAACAAGAAGGGGGTAGAAAGGAATCAAATATTACAAAAATCAGCAAATTGATAAAAAATAAATAAAATAAACTCATCCAACGATCAATCAATCAAGAATAAAAGCCAAGTAAGAAAAAAACCCAAAAAAAACAAGTAATCAAAAACTGTCAATGAAATACGACGGAAAAATCAAACGCGCATAACAGGAAATAGAAAGATTGAAAAAGGTCAGTTTTTCAGCTTTCAACGCCATCTATCGGGATCTTTTATAAACAAGATGGCGGCTTCGGCTCAAATCAACGTACGACATCGCAACTCAATCACGAAACACTTCTAGTGACCGAATGTCATTTCCACTTGCCAAACGTTGACTGACCGGATATCATCAAACTGAGAGGAATAAAGAGAGAATATCAGCGATATATATATATATATATATATATATATATATATATATATATATATATAACTGAATAAAGAACGAAGAAAGCATTAACAACGTTTAAATCATTGATTTCAAACAGTGCTCAATATAGAAATAGAGCAATGAATATTTATTATCTAAACTTATTTATAAATGGAACTTTGTCTCTGTGTGTGTGTGTCTGTGTGTGTGTGTATCCGTTACCTATAGACTACGAAACAGCTGAACCGATTTCCTTGAAAATTTACACAGTTCTACTACAAGCATCTGCGAGTGTTCTTAGCTAGGTTTTGTGTCGAGGTACCCCCGATAAATATCGAAAATCGATAATCGAAAAAATCGGGTTATAGAAGGAGTGGTCCGATTTTAATCAAATTTGATACACTCATAGACAAAGACATAAGAAACGATATTCAGAAGTTTCAAGGTTGCAGTTCTTACAATAGTGCAGAAAATCGATAATATATATATATATATATATATATATATATATATATATATATATATATAAGGCAGGATCTTTGTGTGTGTGTGTGTGTGTGTGTGTGTCTGTTTATCTGCCTGTATGTCTGTATTTTTCAGCCCTTTTATTTTATTTTTGCTTTGGGTTTGGCTCTAAGTAAGTATAATTGTAGTTCTTAGTCTCAGCCATGATACCATTTACTCAGAGGACTTATTTAGCCTTCAAAATTTAGTTTCCGACGAAAAAAACTTATTTGATATCGATACCAGGAAATCAAAATTTCACTTACATCCATTCATTTTTCTTTCAGTCTACGGTTTCGCTTTAACTCGAAACAACTATTGCTTTTTAGTCTTTCGTGCCAACATCCAAAGAGTCTGAGCTCCAGGACCATGGATTAGTTTTAAAGCTTTCATTACACCCGAGCAACGCCGGGCTATACTGCTAGTAAGTTATAGTTTAGAACATGTCCAATTTACAATAGACATGTTCTAAAGTATAATATATATATATATATATATATATATATATATATATATATATATGTATGTATGTATACATATATATATATATATATCATGGGTCCTTACCTGTGACTCCAGAATGAACTCTTCCTAACACTATATATACTACGCCTCAAGGGAGATAATCGAGTTAGAAGTAGTTTACTCCAAACCAGACTGACACTCAACTAACACTTTCCACATTTTGTTTTGTTATTTCTTATTAATATATATTTGTTATTTCTACCCTTTTGGTCGTGTTGTTCTTTTCGGACCTTAACCAGTTTCATAACAATATATATATATGTATACATATTTCTTATAAGTTATAGTTTAGAACATGTACAAATTATAATTTCATACAAAAGTGTAAATTTTCTTTCGACATCGAAAAAACAATGTCTTATCAGGTAGTTAATAATGATGGTACCCTCATGGTAGTTAATAATAATAATAATTAATAATGAGTGTACCATCATTATGATTATTAACTACCTGATGAGACATTGTTTTTTGATGTCGAAACAAAATGTACACTTTTGTAGTAAATTACAATTTGTACCTGTTCTAAACTATAACTTATGATACATTACAAAAATTTACGAAACGGTTATAAACAAGCCGATAATTTAAAATTATTTGTTTGACTTCGTTTAGACTGTTGGTCATTCGTGGTCGAGAGGTTTAAGACGCGCCATATCAATTGGTGGCTTTTCCTATGTGGATAGGAGTCGCAGGTTCGAATCCTGCCGAATGACACACATTTTCGTAACAACTATTTATCGTAAATAATCAGGCCGGTATAAATAAATACATAATACTGTTTGATTATAAACAGAATATCTACTTAAATACGAGTATCGATCAAAAATAATGTTCAAACAAATCATTTCAAATTGTCGGTTGTTTATAACCAGTTTCGTTAATCTTCGTTAATTTCCGTAACATGATGATTATCGTAAATAACCAGGCCGGTAGAAATAAATTTATAATACTGTTTGATTATAAACAAAATTTCTACTTAAATACGAGTATCGATCAAAAAACATAATGTTTAAACAAATAATTTCATATATATATATATATATATATATATATATATATATATATATATATATATGCTATTAAATATAAGAGACAATGAATGTCTATTATGTTTAATCATCAGCCGTTCTAAACGTCGTATTTTTGCTTTAATTTCAGTTGACAATAAAGACAAAATTCTCCAACATTTGGATAATTATTTATTGGTTTTCTTCTAAGCTTTCGGCTCACATGAGCCATCTCCAGAGAGGTAGTTTAAACTGAAATATTATAAAATCCACCATCACCGACGATTTTATTTTGTGTTGACATAAAACTCCGCTTGGCAACGGCAATAGTTACCAAAAATAATAAACGCAGTTCTTAAGTTTGCGATACGGTTTTATGACGTCACACCGCGGGATAGCGCGAAATGACAACAAAACCATCTAGTCAAATGCAATGTATAATGTTATTTCCTGTTTTAAAGTTGATTTTATTGAGTGTTGGTTGTTTTGATTTGATGTACATGGCCTCCAATATCTGCAGGTTCCTCTTACTGTGTGTATGAGTAAGGATCACCGTATTGTTGACCAAAATCTGTCTGATATTACCTACATGTTTATGTTTTTCAGAGAAATGTTGTTTAATAGTACTCTGATCAGAAAGATGGCATGTAAGTCTACGGGAGAGCGTGGTTGTGGTAAAACCAATATATGTACTAGGTCTTTGATTAGTATCAGAGATGCATATGTCTAGAAAATTACTTGCTGCCTCGATATACTAAATTTAAGTTACATGATGCCGCAGCATTAAATGATCCCACCGCTAAGAAAATGCAATGGAACCTCATAAAACGTCAAATGCACACAGCCAAACAGGAATTACATGAAATCAACACTGAAATTGTACACATCAAAGAAATTTTACAGTCTTCTACCACAAGTGAAAAATTCAAGGAAATATTGGATTTATTATACAATACAACACAAAAGGAACATGAATCCCATAAACAAGTCATCCAAAAAAAGCTAAACAAATTATATAAAGGAAAAATACTCTTACCAAACATTAATGACAACTTCATTAACCTATCGGATTACCAACTTACTCCAGATGAAATAGAATTCCTTAATCTCGGACCAAATTTTCATGTCGCACAGAAACCTAATTCAATGTTTAAACAAATGGAAATTGAAGCTTTATACCAACAAATACTTCAACTCGAACAGGACAACCATATTACTACACAGGTAGGCTTAAAAGAATTACTCAAAGCTGAATCAATCAAACACCGTTACCATAAAAATCCTAATGATATTATAAATACGCCTCTCATAAAAGCAGCCACACATCTCAAAAATAACAAAAATATTGTTATCCGACGTGCCGATAAAACCAATACTTTTGTTATTTTAAACAGACAGGAATATCACTCCAAATTACAGGCCATTCTCGACGATCACAACAAATTTAAAAAATTAACTTGTAATACCACAACCCAACTTAAAAAACATATTAATAAACTTATTACTGCAAACAATGCTGAAATAGGATCCTATAAACTTCAAAAGATTATAGGTGATTATCAGCCCGGCTACCTTTATGGAAATGTAAAAATCCATAAAAAAGATCATCCCCTCCGACCTATCATTTCTCAAATACCCACACCAATATATAACCTTTCCAAAACACTTAACAAACTAATTACTCCCTATCTTCCTGGTAAATATAGCATTAACTCCACGGACGAATTTTTACAGATTCTCCATTCCGTAAAACCTAATAATCAAATGATTGCATCTTTGGATGTTCAAAACTTATTCACAAATGTTCCCGTCCATGAAACAATTGACATCATTATCCGTGATGTATACAACCATGCTACTCTCCCATCAATCAATATTAAACCCACTATATTAAAAAAAACTATTATTAGCATGCACCACACAAGTACCCTTTCACGATCCCTTAGGCAATATTTATACACAAATAGATGGTATTGCTTTGGGATCTCCTTTAGGTCCCCTCTTTTCTAATTATTATATGGCAAATCTAGAAAATAAAATAATTAATGACAACAATAAACCTTCTATATATGTAAGATATATAGATGACATCTTTGTTTTAGCTAAGAATATCGATCAAATTAAATATCTTAAAAACAAATTTGAAAGTCACTCCGTCCTCAAATTTACATTAGAACTTAATATTAATAACAAACTCCCATTCCTTGATGTATTCATTGATTCTAGCACACATAAATTTACTACTTCTCTATATAGGAAACCAACTAGCATAAATTCGTGTCTTCTTAATTATAATAGTGAATGTCCCCAACGATATAAGTTAGCTGTTACAAAAAACTTACTTCAACGCACACAAATGATATCTTCTTCCAAATCTATATTTTATAAAGAATTACACAACATTAAGCAAACACTAGTCAATAATGGATTTCCTAACTCCGTTATTGATCAACAAATTAAAATGTATCTCAACAAACTTAACAATAGCTCTAACAATAATGATAATATTAATAATAATGGCTTACATCAAAATAAACATAACACTATTAACTTATACTATTGCAACCAAATACATAATAATTATAAACAAGATGAAAAAACTCTCAAAAACATAATACGTAGAAATGTTAAACCAGTCGAAAGTAATAATCAAATTAAACTCATTATATATTATAAAAAGTTTAAAACAATTGACCTCATAGTTTATAATAACCCAACAGGCACTAAACTAAATTCTTTACAAAAAACCAATGTAGTGTACCAATTTACATGCCCATTCAGAGATTGCATCTCTGATACTAATCAAAAACCTAGTACATATATTGGTTTTACCACAACCACGCTCTCCCGTAGACTTACATGTCATCTTTCTGATCAGCGTACTATTAAACAACATTTCTCTGAAAAACATAAACATGTAGGTAATATCAGACAGATTTTGGTCAACAATACGGTGATCCTTACTCATACACACAGTAAGAGGAACCTGCAGATATTGGAGGCCATGTACATCAAATCAAAACAACCAACACTCAATAAAATCAACTTTAAAACAGGAAATAACATATTACATTGCATTTGACGACATGGTTTTGTTGTCATTTCGCGCTATCCCGCGGTGTGACGTCATAAAACCGCATCGCAAACTTAAGAACTGCGTTTATTATTTTTGGTAACTATTGCCGTTGCCAAGCGGAGTTTTATGTCAACACAAAATAAAATCGTCGGTGATGGTGGATTTTATAATATTTCAGTTTAAACTACCTCTCTGAAGATGGCTCATGTGAGCCGAAAGCTTAGAAGAAAACCAATAAATAATTATCCAAATGTTGGAGAATTTTTGTCTTTATTTTCAACTGAAATTAAAGCCAAAATATGACGTTTAGAACGGCTCATGATTAAACATAATAGACATTCATTGTCTCTTATATTTAATAGCATATGTTTAGAAAATTACTTGCTACCTCGATATACTATATATATATATATATATATATATCTCGCGTGGATCTGTATATAAGAAAGGTTGAGATATAGATATATTGATAGGTAAATAGATAAATAGATATTTCCAAGCAAGACCAAGTGCCTCCTGACAACAAAAATAAATTAATCAAAGATCGGCTTGTATTTCTTCGGGGAAACTAGTGTGAACCATATTAATGAAAGAAAGGAAAGCTTCTCTTTGGTGGATAATGGAAAGCAGCTTCGTTTAAGAAGCATTAAACTTTACGAGCCATATCTTATCTCATTCCATTACAGATTGTAGGTCTTTTTCCAAGAACAGAGGCTAGATCTACTTCGTCTACCCAGGCAAAATTTCATATTGAGATGGGAGTAGATGGTGGTATCATCATCGTAGATGCCAACTTGAGAACTGACTACATCAAGAAGATCATTGATGAATATCAGGAAGAGCGTAGGGACTAGGATAGAACATTGAAGGACACCCACGTTCACATGAAAGGATTTGGAAGCATGTCCACCCAGTATGACCATCATTTTACGATTTGACAGAAACGAGTGGATTAAATCGATTAAATCGTCCAGTTATACTTTAGCCCTTTTATGTATTCATAAAACTTTACGTGCCTTAAATGCTCCTTGGATTCCTTCATGTTAGAAGGGCTTTAATCAAAGTATTTCTTATTTCTATTAATCTGTAAAATAAAATTTAGTTAATTTAATTAAAATTTAGTTAATTTATCCAAATACATAAAATGCTTTTTTAATTTCAATTGACCTTCAAAAATACTATTAAGTTTTATTCAAATTTGAGGAAGTTAAATTCGGCCGGAACTAATGGGATGACTTGATAGAAAGAAAATATGAAGAAAAGACAACAGAAAATGAAAGAAAAAATAAATAAAGAAAGAAAGAATGAATGAATGAATAAAAGAAAAACAGACACAAAAAGAAAGAAAGAATGAATGAATGAATGAAAAAAAAACACGCGCAGAAAGAAAGAAAGAATGAAAAACAATACACAAAAAAGAAAGAAAGAAAGAATGAATGAATGAATGAATGAATGAATAAAAGAAAGAAAGAATGAATGAATAAATGAATGAAAGAAAAACAAGACACAAAGAAAGAAAGAATGACTGAATGAATGAATGAATGAATGAATGAAAGAAAAACAGGCACAGAAAGAAAGAAAGAAAGAAAGAAAAGAAAGAAAAAAGAAAGAAAGAAAAACAAACACACAAAGACAGAAAGAAAGACAGAAAACAGGCACAGAAAGAAAAAACAACGAGCAAAGTTAATGAAAAAGATAACACATTTACAAAGAAAGAAAGAAAGAAAGAAAGAAAAACAGGCACAAAAATAAAGAAAGAAAGAAGGAAGGAAAAAGATAGACTGAATGAATGAAAGAAAAACAGGCACAGAAATAAAGAAAGAAAAAAGAAAGAAAGAAACAATGAATAGAAACATAGAACAGAAAAAATAAAAGAAAGGAATAAATAAAATAACAGAAATGGAAAAAAGAAAAAAGGAAAGAAAACCAGAAATAGAAAAAAAATCACATTAATATAAAGAAACAAAAGAAGAAAAATGAAAAAAAAATGCCATGAAAGAAGGAAATAGCATAAAAGAAGAAGATACATAGAATGAAAGACAAAAAAGAAAGAAAGACAAAAGTAAAATAGAAAGAGAAAAAGAGAAAAATGAAAAACTGAAGAAAAAAAGAAAGAAAAAGTGAATCTTTTAATAAAAAAGTAGTATAAAAGTGTTCAACATAGGATTTTGAAAGCCTATCTTCAATGCAGTTTGACCCACACAAAGATTGACGAAACACAATCTTCCAGGGCTCAGTTCGCCACTACACACGCTTTAGCTTAAAACCGTTTTAATTGAAAGCAAAACACTGCGCCTCCTCGGCTTAACTCTCGCAACAAACCTTAAGTGGAATGACTATATAGAATCCATAGCTAAATCCGCTGCTAAGAAGGTCGGTTCTCTGTGTAGGGCTAGGAAGTTTTTTTTTCCGTCTGAGACAATCCTGCACATAAACAAATCTACCATCCGCCTGTGCTCTGAATACTGTTGCCATACTTGGTTTGGTGCGCCTGCTATCCACCCAGGGATTCTTGACAAAATTCAACGGACAATCTGTAATGATCGAGCCTGACTTGGCAACTCGGATACAGTCACTTTCTCACCGGCGCAATGTGGCTTCCCTGTGTATCTTCTACAAATACATTCACGGCTTCTGCTCCGATTAACTTAGCTCACTGGTGCCCCCCTATATATGAATTTACTCGAGCCAAAAGATTAGCAACTAGGTCCCACCCTTTTACTGTGAAACCAATAAATTGTAAACGCAACTTCTACTCCAGCAGCTTCTTTTCCCGCACTTCCCGCATGTGGGATTCCCTCCCATTTACTTGTTTTCCCGACAGCTATAATCTCCAAGAATTTAAATGTAAAGTCAATAGTCATCTCCTATATCCCTAACCTGCATCCTCTCTCTCTCTCTCTCTCTCTCTCTCTCTCATACTCCTTTTTCCATCCACTTAACTCTCATCAGTATTCACATCTTTCTCTTACCCACTTCCTGACACCCCCTATAATTTGTCACTCTTTCTCATAATTTTCCTCCTATGTAACCCCCTGCAAAACAGTGGCAATAAAATGCCTTACTTGGGGCGATATATATATATATATATATATATATATATATATATATATGTGTGTGTGTGTGTGTGTGTGTGTGTGTGTGTGTGTGTGTGTGTGTCTTGAAGGCTGTCACAATGCGTTGAGTAAAATAAAGAAAGGTAAAGAAGTTTTTCTGTATTACCTATTTATTAAACATTAATATTTCGAGATCAAAATCTCATCTTCAGAATGGCAGAGAAGTGTGTGTCTGTCCGAGTGTGATCCTGGTCTTTGAAAGAATTCTTTGAAAGGCCAGCAAATTACAAAACTTTGCTCTGCCTTCTTCCACCGAACGCCCCGTGCCCCAGGGGTAGAGTCGCCGACTGACGCCAATTCGGTCGGCTTTCGAGTCTGGGTTAGGGAGCAATCGGAGTCTAACCGTACTGATGAGCTGTGATACAGCGAAACAGATCTGTCTGCGGATGACAATATTTACGCTCTCACACCCTGATTGAGCATTCTGGAAGAGGGGTAGACTTTGAAAAACAATAGCCACCCTAGCGTGAACGCATCGCTCATTCATTAAAAATGAATTGGAGCACTCTGGCTGCGGGGCGCGTAATATGATATGCGCTAAAAAGACTGCCTTTTTTCACCGAACGCCCCGTGCCCCCGGGGTAGAGTCGACAACTGACGCCAATTCGGTCGGGTTTCGAGCCTGGGTTAGGGAGCAATCGGAGTCTAACCATACTGATGAGCTGTGATACAGCGAAACTGATCTGTCTGTGGATGACAATATATATATATATGTGTGTGTGTGTGTGTGTGTGTGTGTGTGTATATATATATATATATATATATATATATATATATATATATATATATATATGAAGGACTTTTAAGTTAATTCTAGTCAATACTAAGAGTGGTTCTCGATGAATCTACATGCGTATCGATTCCTTGAGATCTCGAAATTTTAACATTTCGAATTTTCCAACAGTTCTTTCTGTGAGACTTGTATTTCACTTGTTTCATGCCCCTCAGTTAAACGGCACCGCCGGCGGACATTAAGCCAGATGCCAAAGTCACAAATTAATTACAGAATTTATAAGTATGTGTAAATAAATTAATAAGTGAAAGTACGCTATAATTAGTATTAATATACCTGGAGTTATCTCCCTTGGGTAATCAGCCTATTCCAAATGAGCACAAATGCAGACCCCACAAGCCGAAGTTGTTAATAGCGCTGAAAATTGCTTTATGTATCCAACTCTACTGTGCTACCAATAAACTTACTTACATGCGGAAAGGAAAGCATGAAATTATCATAAAGTATTAGACATTATTAAATAAGGAAAACTACTCTAAATTTAGCATTTCATAGATCTGGAGTTATCTCCCTTGAGAAATGAGATAATCGTTTTACAGATTGTTGGGATGAACGCGAACACATATTTCAAACTAGATTGAAAACTTTTTATAACGTTTGTTTTTCGTAACTTTATTCTGAATGTGCGTTGTGTTGCATTGGATATCGGCTCGGAACGAGAAATCGGGGAGCCGAGTTCGAATTCCAGCTGAATTCGTTGCATTCACTTACGCGCAAATACCCTTAGGAAAGGTATTAATCTGTCTCTTCCTTCCAGTTATGGGTTAAATAACAGGACAGATTCGTTCTATAGCCTTGGTCGGCAACCAGTCTACCGCAGAAAGCAATGGCAACCTACTGCGGGATAATCTTCTGCCCAGTCAATCATGACTCTTTCGAGACATGATCGCCCAAGCGTGTTTCACGTATGGCACTTAACTGACTTATTCTGAAGGGAACATTTGGCAACTCGCTATGAGCGAGTTATAATATTTCGTATCTTCGCGTCAAGTGAATGTCAGTCAGTTAAGTGCCATACGTGATACACGCTTGGGCGATCATGTCTCGAAAGAGTCATGACTGACTGGGCAAAAGATTATCCTGCAGTAGGTTGCCATTGCTTTCTGCGGTAGACTGGTTGCCAGCCAAGGCTATAGAACCCAATCTATTATTCCCTATTTTTATCTGCTCCTCATATCTTCATTCAGTCAATCAGGTAAGTGCCATATGTGATACACGCTTGGGAGATCATGTCTCGAAAAAAGACATGACTGACTAGGCCGAAGATTATCCGGCAGTAGGTTGCCATTGATTTTTGTGGTAGACTGGTTGCCAGCCAAGGCAATAGAACCCAGTCTGTCCTATTATGTAACCTATAACTGGAGGGAAGAGACGGATCAATACCTTTCCCGTAAGTGAATGCAAGGAATTCAACTGGAATTCGAACTCGATTCCCCGATTTGTCGTTCCGCGTTGATATCCAATGCACCACAACGCATATCCACTCAGGCTTACGTATCTGATATCAAATTAAAAGTGCCGTCAGTCGAGCAGCCGATTCTTGAACCTGGCTTATCACCAATATACAACCGCTTCCGACCAACAACAACCCCGGCGACCCATCGACCGATCCTACTCCGCGCACGTCAACGACAATGCACCACCGTGAACCTGCCAATTTTGAGAAGCGCGCCAAATTTCGTAAAATGGTTTCGCACAACTTCAAAGGAGACCAAACGGACAACGGGTCTCGAAAGATGGACAATTACGAGAGTATATTGGCGTGCACTAACTTTTCTGCCTAGATACGGCGGACGATTAATTAAATTGTGCAAGTAGTGAATTCCCCTACACCTAATCACCCGATCAGGATTATAAATATTTATACACGGGAATCGATCGAGACGCTTTTGACTAAGAAAAATGGCGATCAGCGTCCGAATGAGTTTGTATAAATGTTTCGTCTGTGTTTACGAGTGCTGTTTCTTTTCTTTATATTTACAGGAGGGACAAAATAATGAAAATACCTTGAAATTTGAAGCAAATTTATTTCAATATGGGGAAGGACCCCCATTGGCAGTAATTACAGTTTGAGTTCTGCGTAGGAATACAAAGTTTGAATTTTTTTCAAAGGAATTTTATCCATCTTTCAGCTAACCCTACCATCCGCCCGTCCATTGAATACTGCTGCCATATCTGGTCCGGTGTTTCTGCTATCCACCTAGGGGTCCTTGACAAGAACCAACGGAGAATCTGTAATATGATATATCCCGACTTGGCAGCACGGACACAGTCACATTCTCACCGGCGCAATGTGGCTTCCCTGTGTCTCTTCTACAAATACTTTCACGGCTTCTGCTCCGATGAACTTAGCTCACTGTTCCCCCTATATATAAATTTACCTGAGCCAGAAGATTAGCAACTAGGTGCCACCCTTTTACTGTGAAACCAATAAATTGTAAACGCAACTTCTACTCCAACAGCTTCTTTTAATGCACTTCCCGCCTGTAGAATTCCCTTCCATTTACTTGCTTCTGTTTACTTCTCCAAGAATTTAAATGAAAAGTCAATAGTCATCTCCTATTTTCCTAACCTGCATCCTCTCTCTCTCTCTATCTCTCTCTCTCTCTCATGCTCCTTTTTCTATTCACTTTACTTTCATCAGTATTCTCATCTTTCTCTTACCCACTTCCTAACACCCCCTATAACCTGTCACTCTTTCTCATAACTTTCTCTCATCCTCCTTTCTCCGTCCACTCCACTCTCATCAGTATTCTCATCCTTCTCTTACCCACTTCCTGACACCCCCTATAACCTGTCAATCTTTCTCATAACTTCCCTCCTATGTAACCCCCTGCAAAACAGTGGCAGTAAAATGCCTTGCTTGGGGCGATATGATTATAAAAAAAAACAATCCCCAATTCTTTCAATGATGACGGTGGAGGATATGGATTCCTTACTTGTTTTTTTTTTGTTTTTTTTCTAAAATGAACCAAAAATGTTCAATGATGTTGAGGTTTGGGATTGTGGTGGCCGGATGAGATGTTCTACTTCACTACAATGTTCCTTGTGCAATTCAGCTACAACTTTAGCAGTATGAATGGCTGCATTATCATCCTGAAAGATAGCATTTCTCTCTGGAAACAGTTTTTGAAATATAAGATGAAGTTGGTCACTTAAAATTCTCAAATAATCCTGATTGCTGTTAGCTTCATTTTAAACGCCATATCAATATAATTTTTTTTTTTTTTGCTGTCATTCTTCATGGTATGCGTCCATTTGTATAAAATTACTAGCTATAAACAGCAACTGGGGAAAAAGTTCTTGTGTATTCTTTTTATTAACTCCAGTGGCTATACACAAGATGGACAAAATAATAGAAACACTTTGAGATTGTAAGCAAATTTATCTCAATATGAGTTAAGACTGCCTTTGACAATAGTTACGGCTTGAATTATGCTTGGAAAGATTGGACTTGTTTCCAGAGAAATTGTTTCTCATTCTTCAGCTGAAGTGATGATGGTGGAAGATATCGACTCAACACTTCTTTTTTCTTTTTTTATATACCTTGTCCCTTCAAGACATACACGATCATGGCCCTCCACTTCTCCCTATCCCTGGTAGCTCTTAGCACGCCTTCTCCTGTTACACCATGCAACCCCCGTTTTGTCATCCACTATCTCAAGCCCATAAATCTAGAATATAAATGTATATAAACTAACATGGCCACAAAATGAGGGATCAGTTTATATATTGATTATAATACAGAATTGATTCCCCATTTTATACCCACATTATAATTTCTTATAAACAGTTGGCATATATATTCTTCTTCTATGTACCTTGTCCTTTCAGGACGTAGGCGATCATGGCCTTCCACGTCTCCCTATCCCTGGTGGCTCTTAGCACGCTTTCTCCTGTAACGTTTCTCAGCCCCCGATCTGTCATCCATCTGCTCAGGCCTTTTAAATATGTTATCCGCTGCTTTCCCCTGTCTCTTTTCTCCTCTATCTGGCCTGTTAGTATCAGGTTCTCCAAGCCCTCCTTCCTCATTGCATGTCCCAGGAACTTCAGTTGTCTCTTTCTGATGCTCAATATTAATTTCCTTTTCGTTTTCATCATTTTCAAAACCTCGTCATTGCTCACATGTTCTGTCCACGACATCCGCAGCATCCTTCTGTAGAACCACATTTCCGCTCTAGTTCTTATAAAATGAACCATAAATGTTCAATTCCTGAAACAGCAGATGGAGACGATCATTTAAGATTCTTAAAAAGTTCTGACTTGATTTTAATAAACTTATTTAAATAATAACTGCAAAAACAATTTTAGCTGAAAATCTAGTACAACTAATATTAAATCAAAAATCAAACTTTTCAAATTATACTATTATGGCACTAGGGGATTTCATTATTTTGTCTATCCGTTGTGCATATGTATATATATTATAAAAACAGTTTTAGTATAGAGAATTTGTTACTTTAATTGCCGACTTCGAAATTTCCTAAGGACACCGTTATATCTTCACTCGTCAGGGCTGGTTTTCTGTCTCTGGTGTTGTGTTCCGGTTTCTGTTTCTATTTATAAAGAGTCTGGTCTAATTTAATATTTGCTTATATATATATATATATTCCATTTGTAAACGAGTCATTACGCGACCTAGTTTTCTACCATGAGTGGTGTTTTCAGGCAATTTGCAATAACTGATTTTACCGTTTACCTTTTTTTTTTTTAACGCTCGTGTAACGGTGTTTTTGTTTTTTTTGAATGCTCACGTGGCAGGGAATTTTTGAAATATTCAAAAGTTCTACATTATAATTGTATTGAACACTTTTTAATATAAATGTGCACTGGTCTAACCTTATTATGACCAGAAACTAAGTAATTAAACAATCAATATATTCTGGCAGAAATTTTGTACCAGATGGAAGGAAATATTGTAAGGTCTGATGATATGAGCTAATTAAACTCATTGAAATGAGCTATAGTTTATAACTGATATGAGTTGTTGAGTTTTTCTTCATAAACTATATATATATATATATATATATATATATATATATATATATATATATTAAGTGTATCGAGACAGTAAATAATTTTCTAAACATATACTGTTAAATATAAGAGACAATGAATGTCTATTTTGTTTAATCATGAGCCGTTCTAAACGTCGTATTTTGGCTTTAATTTCAGTTTAAAAAGTTAACAATAGCTCTAACAATATTGATGATATTAATAATAATGGTTTACATCAAAATAAACATAACACTATTAACTTATACTATTGCAACCAAATACATATTAATTACAAACAAGATGAAAAACTCTCAAAAACATAATACATAGAAATGTTAAACCAGTGGATAGTAATAATCAAATTAAACTCATTATATATTATAAAAATTCAAAACAATTGACCTGATAGTCTCTAATAACCCTACAAGCACTAAACTCTACAAAAATCCAATGTAGTGTATCAATTTACATGCCCGTTCAGAGATTGTATTATGGTCCTAATAATAAATCCCACTACATATATTGGTTTTACTACAACCACGCTCTCCCGTAGACTTACCTGTCACCTTTCTGATCAGAGTACTATTAAACAACATTTCTCAGAAAAACATAAACATGTAGGTAATATCAGACAGATTTTAGTCAACAATACAATAATCCTTACTCATACACACAGTAAAAAGAACCTTCAGATATTGGAAACCATGTACATTAAATCCAAACAACCCACACTTAATAATATCACGTTTAAATCCGGTCATAACACATTACATTGCATTTGAATGCATGGTTCTGTTGTCATTTCGCGCCATCACGCGGTGTGACGTCATAGAACCGCATTGCAAATTTGCGAACTGCGTTTGTTATTTTTGGTAACTATTGCCGTTGCTTAGCGGAGTTTTATGTCAGCACAAAATAAAATCGTCGCTGATGGTGGATGTTATTGTGCTACCGTCTTAATAATCTCTCTGAAGATGGCTCATGTGAGCCGAAAGTTTAGAACCAAATTAATAAATAATTATCCAAATGTTGGAGAATTTTTGTCTTTATTTTCAACTGAAATTAAAGCCAAAATACGACGTTTAGAACGGCTCATGATTAAACATAATAGACAATCATTGTCTCTTATATTTAACAGTATATGTTTAGAAAATTATTTGCTGAATCGGTACACTATATATATATATATCCCAAAAATAACCTTTTAAGAAAATTTTTTAATAGGAATACTCTAAAAATCAGTTGTAGTTGCTCTAACAATTTAGAAAAAATAATTAAATTACATAACAATAAAATATTGAAACTATACAAAAATAACAATAGTAATTCTATTACTCATTTTAATTTGCCCCGTAGTAAAAACGTATGTAATTGTAGAAACCCCAACCAATGCCCCTTATCTAATAAGTGTTTAACTAAATCCCTTGTCTACATGTGCTCTATCTCCTCAGTAGAAAATCCTATGGTTACTAAAGTTTATATTGGTAATACAATGAACTTTTTTGAAAAACGTTTTTGCAATCATCTCTCATCTTTTACTAATAAGGATAAACAAACTATGACATCATTTTCTAAATATTTTTGGAAGTTAAAAGAAGAAAATAAAACACCTAAAGTTTAATGGAAAATCCTCAAACAAGCTAGAATATCTAGATCAGTGAACGAACCATGTTTCCTTTCTGCAAGAAAGAATGAAAATTATTAAGTCCAAGAAAAGTGACATATTACTCAATCAAAATCATGAAACTACAGTAAATTGTAAACCTGTTTAAGAATTAACCGTACAATCCTGCTAGAATTATAAAATCTAAGGTATGAAACTTTAGCAATTGTAAACTTTTTACAGCATTAATGTTACTATCTTGATATTTTATTTTAAGTATATGATCTCTCTTCTTATGTTATTTTATCGGTAAATTTTCGTTTTGGGTCCCGAAGGTTTTTACCCCTTCAAATTTATCCAAAATAGCATTATTTCTGTACAAATGTATATGCTGAACTCAAATCAACAATTAGTTATTGAAGAAATCTACCTTTATCGATCTTAACGATCAGAAAAAATCGAACTTCATCTCGCACTTTTTGTCTCCCGTAACTCTCACGAAGTCATGTAATTAACTGCAGTGAAGACTTTCGGCGTAGGCAACAAATTTCGGTCTATTTACTTCCTTTACTGAAATTCTCGCCTATTTACTTCCTGTAATGAAAATAATACGCGTAGAAAAAATCGCGTATTAATTTCATTACAGGAAGTAAATAGGCGGAAATTTTAATTTTAATTTTATTTTTCATTTTAAATTCTGTTATTTTATTTCTTCAATTTATTATATTAGCGCTATTGAATTTATATCTTCGTTTTATATTTTTTGAATGTTTTCTAATTTACGTTTTATGAATAATTTCTCTGATTGCGTATGTGATTTCATTATTATTTCGTTTTAATGCCAAAGGATTTAGTTTGAAACAATATAATTGATGTCTGTATCTGTCTGCAATTCACTTCCGGCCAAAGTTTGCAATTTCTATTTCTTAGCTGTTTCTGCTGTCTCTCCCCTTTCTTCCCTGTGTGCATTTTCTCACTTTTTCCTCTGTGTTCTTCTCTTCGGTTTCTGGTTCCTTATTTATTTATTTTGTGTGTGTGTATATGACTTTCCTTTTTTTCTTTATTTTCTTTTTTTATAGAGTTATGTTTTTTAATGCAAAAAAATTTGAGCCCAGACACCATGTAACCGATATAGATATCTGTTTACAATTCATCTCCTGCCTAAATTTAAAATTTCTCTCTCTTAGCCGTTTCCAATGGCTCTTTCCTCTCAGCGCTTTCTCTATTGTTTTCCTCTAGGTTATCTTTCCCTTTCTTGGTTTCTCACCATGTTTTTTCTTCTTTTCTGCCCTCTTTCGTAGGGTTAATTTAGCGCTAAGGGTTAGGAATAGGCTTAGGGTTAATTTAGGGTTAAGTGTTAGGGACAAGCTTAGGGTTAATTTAGGTTTAAGGGTTAGGAATAGGCTTAGGGTTAATTCAGATTTAAGGGCTAGGAATAGGCTTATGGTTAATTTAGGTTTAAGGGTTAGGGATATGCTAAGATTTAATTTTGGTTTAAGGATTAGGGATAAGCTTGGTGTTTAATTTAGGTTTAAGGGTTAGGTATAGGCTTAAGGCTAATTTAAGTTTAAGGGTTACGGATAAGCTTAGGTTAATTTAGGTTTAAGGGTTATGGATATAGTTTAGGGCAAATAATTATTTTCAATAAATAGCCGGGTACTTAAATCTATAAATATATTCATACTGAATAAAACCAAATTTAAACCGGGTAGACCACATACAATGCCAGAATCAAAGATGTAGGCCACATACTATAGAAAATCAAAGATGTAGGCCACATACTATAGAAAAATAAAAGAGGTAGGCCACATACTATAGAAAAATCAAAGAGGTAGGCCACATACTATAGAAAAATCAAAGATGTAGGCCACATACTATAGAAAAAAGCAAAGATGTAGGCCACATACTATAGAAAAAAGCAAAGATGTAGGCCACATACTATAGAAAATCAAAGAGGTAGGCCACATACTATAGAAAATCAAAGATGTAGGCCACATACTATAGAAAATCAAAGAGGTAGGCCACATACTATAGAAAAAGCAAAGATGTAGGCCACATACTATAGAAAAATCAAAGATGTAGGCCACATACTATAGAAAAAAGCAAAGATGTAGGCCACATACTATAGAAAAATCAAAGAGGTAGGCCACATACTATAGAAAAATCAAAGAGGTAGGCCACATACTATAGAAAAATCAAAGAGGTAGGCCACATACTATAGAAAAATCAAAGAGGTAGGCCACATACTATAGAAAAATCAAAGATGTAGGCCACATACTATAGAAAAATCAAAGATGTAGGCCACATACTATAGAAAAATCAAAGAGGTAGGCCACATACTATAGAAAATCAAAGAGGTAGGCCACATACTATAGAAAAATCAAAGATGGTAGGCCACATACTATAGAAAAATCAAAGATGTAGGCCACATACTATAGAAAAAAGCAAAGATGTAGGCCACATACTATAGAAAAAGCAAAGATGTAGGCCACATACTATAGAAAAATCAAAGAGGTAGGCCGCATACTATAGAAAAATCAAAGAGGTAGGCCACATACTATAGAAAAATCAAAGAGGTAGGCCACATACTATAGAAAAATCAAAGATGTAGGCCACATACTATAGAAAAAAGCAAAGATGTAGGCCACATACTATAGAAAAAAGCAAAGATGTAGCCACATACTATAGAAAAATCAAAGAGGTAGGCCACATACTATAGAAAAATCAAAGAGGTAGGCCACATACTATAGAAAAATCAAAGATGTAGGCCACATACTATAGAAAAAAGCAAAGATGTAGGCCACATACTATAGAAAAATCAAAGAGGTAGGCCACATACTATAGAAAAATAAAAGAGGTAGGCCACATACTATAGAAAAATCAAAGAGGTAGGCCACATACTATAGAAAAATCAAAGATGTAGGCTACATACTATAGAAAAAAGCAAAGATGTAGGCCACATACTATAGAAAAAAGCAAAGATGTAGGCCACATACTATAGAAAATCAAAGAGGTAGGCCACATACTATAGAAAAATCAAAGAGGTAGGCCACATACTATAGAAAATCAAAGAGGTAGGCCACATACTATAGAAAAATCAAAGATGTAGGCCACATACTATAGAAAAAAGCAAAGATGTAGGCCACATAGTATAGAAAAAAGCAAAGATGTAGGCCACATACTATAGAAAAATTAAAGAGGTAGACCATGTACAATACTGTCACTGATAAAAGAACAATGTCCAGTCATCATGTGATTATAAAACCTAGTGCCGATAGCTATAAATTGTCAAAGATTATTTTGACGGAGTTTCCATACGTTCGCATGATTTCTTTGGACTCGGGAACTTTCAAAGTAATGAGAGTTTGATCCGGGGAATCAATTGGGATCTCATTAAATCAATCAGAACTGAACGCTGATTGTACTGAGATGAAATATCGTCGATCAATAATAATTACTGAATTCCGCTTGCACAGATTCTCGTCTTGACGGTAACACCGAAGAAATATATTTATTTTGACATTCCTTCTCTAACTCCCTCTTACTAAATCACCATCTTTCTTCCTCTACCATCCCTTTCTCTTTCATCCTTTCTATCTCTCTCGTTCTTTCTTTCTCTCTTTTGACCTTTCTCTTTCTCTTTTTCTTTCTCTTGATAACTTTATTCTCTCTCTCTCTGTCTTTATATCTCTTTCTCATTATCCTCTACTTTCTCTCTCTCTCTCTCTCTCTCTCTCTTTCTCTCTCTACGTTTATATTTCTCTCTCTGGCAATCACGCATTATATCATTGTTCTTTCTAAATCTCTCTCTCTCTCTCTCTCTCTTTCTCTCTCTTTCTTTTTTTCTATCTCTCTGTCTCTTGATTTCTTTATTCTCAAACTGTCTCTTTCTATTTCTCTCTTTCTCTCTGTCTCGCTCTCTCTACCTACATATTTCTCTCTTTGATAATCGCGAATTATATCTCCATCTTTCTTTTTCAACCCCCACTCTCTCTTACGTTAATTTCTTCCTCGTTCTTTATTTCTCTCTCTTTATCTCTTTCCCCCCCCCCTCCCCCCCCCCTCTCTCTCTTTATCTCTTTCCCTTCTCTCTCTCTCTTTATCTCTTTCCCCCTCTCTCTCTCTCTTTCTCTCTCTCTCTCTCTCTTTATCTCTTTCCCCCCCCTCTCTCTTTATCTCTTTCCCCCCTCTCTCTCTCTTTATCTCTCCCCCCCCCCTCTCTCTCTCTTTATCTCTTCCCCTCTCTCTCTCTTTATCTCTTTCCCCCTCTCTCTCTTTATCTCTTTCCCCTCTCTCTCTCTTTATCTCTTTCTCCCTCTCTCTCTTTATCTCTTTCCCCTCTCTCTCTCTCTTTATCTCTTTCCCCTCTCTCTCTCTCTTTATCTTGAACTCTTTATTCTCGCACTTTGTCTCTTTCTATTTCTCTCTCATTAACATCTACTTTCTTTTCATCTCTATCTTTCTCTCTCTCTCTCTCTCTCTATATATATATATATATAGTCCTCTCTTTACCTTTCTTTTTTTCATTCTTTCTTTCTTTCTCTCTCATTCTTTTTTCTTTCATTTTTCTCTCTCGTTCTTTGTTTTTTAATCATATGTCAGGATTTGTGAGATATGTTTTTTTTTCTCTCTCTCTCTCCTCATGTTGATCATGAAAGCTTTTAGTTAATGCTCAAAACAAAGTTGATATTATTTTCCAGATTTACTTATATGCACTACGAGTTTCAGCTTTTATATCCTTAATAAAGCTACTGATAATGAAGGTGTGTCCGGTGTTCTGAAACAAACAAATGTGCTGCAAACCTTTAATAAATATATTCGGCAGACATAATAGGCCATAAAAACATTTGATTAACACAGTATCCCATAGACCTGAATTTTTTCCAATCCTCTTTTCCTTTTTTTTTGTCTTCTCAATTGGAGTAGATAGACTTAACTATCGCCCGGTTCACACTCCACCCACGTCTTTTGAACAGGTGAAGAGGCTCATCCCTTGTTTCCTGTTTAGGATGTGGCTTCCGGCTTTCTTTCTTTCTTTCTTTCTTTCTTCCAATCTTTTCACTCTTCTTTTTTTCTTTTTTTTTTTTTTCTCAATTTGGAGTAGACAGACTAAACTATCGCCCGGTTCACACTCCACCCACGTCTTTTGAACGGGTGAAGAGGCTCATCCCTTGTTACCTGTTTAGGATGTAGTTTCCGGCTTTCCCTTTTCCAATCTTTTTACTCTTAAGTAGCCCCCTGCGCATCAGTGGCGTTACCGCCTTGCTTGGGGTGATATGATTAAAAAAAAATATATATCACCCCAAGCAAGGCGGTAACGCCACTGATGTGCAGGGGGCTATATAAGAGTAAAAGGATTAGAGGAGAGTGAGGAGAAGGATGAACCTGTTAGAAAGGAGCAAGACAAGGGTGGGAATACAGGTGTGATGACAGTTGTAGAGGTGGAGAGAAAGGAAAAGATATACGGGGTGGTGAAGAAAGAACTAGGGTTAAGTGGTTAAGAGATGAGTATTGACCTTGCATTTAAATTCCTGGGGTTTGTAGCCATCAGGAAAGCAAGAATAAGGAAGCGCGTTCCACAGGCGGGAAGAGCGAGAAAAGAAGCTGCAGGAGTAGAACTGTATCTGCATTTGGTTGATCTAAATATGAATGGGTGAGACCCAGTTGCCAGTCTGGTTGCACGAGTAGACACCTGTTGCGGAGGCACCAGTGACTCAAGCTCGTTGGAACAGAAGCCATGGAAGTATTTATAGAACAGACAAAGGGAAGCTACGTCCCGTCGGTGGGAAAGTGGCTGGAGTCGAGCCGCCAATTTGGTACCTATCACATTACTGATTCTCCTTTGGAGCCTGTCAAAAACACCGAGATGAACAGCGGGGGCGCCTGACCATATATGGCAACAGTAGTCCATACACGAACGAATGGTTGATTTGTATATATGCAGGGTGGATTCAGGCGAGCTCTCTTTATCCGTCTTTTTCTTTTCATACTCTATCTTTCTCTCTTTCTCTTGATCACTTTATTCTCTTACTCTCTCTCTCTCTCTCTCTTTCTCTCACTCACTTTCTATTTCTCTCTTATTATCATTTTCTTTCCCTTTCTTTTCTTCTTTCTCTTTCTCTCTCTGTCTCTCCGTTTCTCTCTCTCTCTCTCTCTCTCTCTCTCTCTCTCTCTCTACATATATATTTATCTCTCTTGGAATCACGCATTATATCATTTTCTATCAAATCCTTTTTCCTTTTCTTTTTTCTTTCTTTCTTTATCGCTCCATTTTTCTCTTTCTTTCTTTCTTTCTTTCTCAATCTCTCTCTCTCTCTCTCTCTCTCCTTTTCCCTCGATGTCTTTATTCTCTTATTTTCCTTCTTCCCATTTCTCTCTCATTATCATCTGCTTCCTCTTCCACCTAATAGCAACCAACTACGGAAAAAATTCTACCCGGTCAGGCATTTCTCTTTCGAGACATGATTGACCAAGTGTGTATCACGTATGGCACTTAACTGACTGGCCGAACGAAGGTAAGAGAAGCAGATGAAAATGGGAAATAATAGATTAGATTTTATAGCCTTGGTTGTCAACCAGTCTACCGCAAAAAGTAATGGCAACCTACTGCTGGAAAATCTTCTGCCCAGTCAGTCATGTCTCAAGCGTGCATCATGTATGGCACTTAACTGATATGTATAGTATATATATATATATATATATATATATATATATATTATCCTCCGACTTGTACATAAAACGTAGGATAATATGTATATTTATTAATATGTACTTTTTAGTCTGTGATACCGCATTGAGCACTCTTATATTAACACCTGATTAATATCTATATATTGATGTGTATCTACGCATGAACAAATAATAAATGTTTATTTTATTTTATGTTTTTTTTAATCATATCACCCCAAGCAAGGCGGTGACGCCACTGATGCGCAGGGGGCTACTTAAGAGTAGAATGATTGGAAAAGAGAAAGCCGGGAACCACATCCTAAACAGGAGTGTGAACCGGGCGATAGTTAAGTCTATCTACTCCAATTGAGAACAAAAAAAAAGAGAAAAGAAAAAAGAGTGAAAGAAGATTGGAAAAAAAAAGAAGAAAGTCGAGAACAACATCCTAAACAGGAAACAAGGGATGAGCCTCTTCATCGGTTCAAAAGACGTGGGTGGAGTGTGAACCGGGCGATTGTTAAGTCTATCTACTCCAATTGAGAAAAAAAAAGAGAAAAGAAAAAAGAGTGAAAGAAGATTGGAAAAAAAAGAAGAAAGTCGAGAACAACATCCTAAACAGGAAACAAGGGATGAGCCTCTTCATCTGTTCAAAAGACGTGGGTGGAGTGTGAACCGGGCGATAGTTAAGTCTATCTACTCCAATTGAGAAAAAAAAAGAGAAAAGAAAAAAGAGTGAAAGAAGATTGGAAAAAAAAGAAGAAAGTCGAGAACAACATCCTAAACAGGAAACAAGGGATGAGCCTCTTCACCTGTTCAAAAGACGTGGGTGGAGTGTGAACCGGGCGATAGTTAAGTCTATCTACTCCAATTGAGAAAAAAAAAGAGAAAAGAAAAAAGAGTGAAAGAAGATTGGAAAAAAAAGAAGAAAGTCGAGAACAACATCCTAAACAGGAAACAAGGGATGAGCCTCTTCATCTGTTCAAAAGACGTGGGTGGAGTGTGAACCGGGCGATAGTTAAGTCTATCTACTCCAATTGAGAACAAAAAAAAAAAGAGAAAAGAAAAAAGAGTGAAAGAAGATTGGAAAAAAAAGAAGAAAGTCGAGAACCACATCCTAAACAGGAAACAAGGGATGATCCTCTTCACCTGTTCAAAAGACGTGGGTGGAGTGTGAACCGGGCGATAGTTAAGTCTATCTACTCCAATTTATACTTTCTTTTCTCCCAGATACAGATATATATATATATATATATATATATATATATATATATATATATATATCAGTAAGGAGCATGACAAGCACCCACAAACTATATACTAGCACTGTACATACTGTAACGGGCATCGTGTTGTAGATGTGTTGCTTTGCTTGTTGGTCCGGTATGTTTTCTGGTGTTGGAAAGAGGGAGATATATTTATCTGATAGGTTGCATTGGAGATATTATTTTTGTCGCATGATTTATACACAGTTTGTGATGTCCGCTAAAATAAGCTAACTGACAACCCACATTGAATCTTGAAAGTGAGGATTATCTTGTTCTTTACTCTCTAAAAATCTCGTCTATCAATGGATATACTCGTTCCAGCATTTTTCCGGTTGCAAGCCATCGAACGTTTGAAAAATATGTAATTTTGTTCTTGTTTTTATTTACAAAACCAAAGAAACTCGACCAGGAAGCGAAAAATTTCGGAGTTACAGAAAGTATTTCGCCTCTTTTTCAATCCGATAAAAAAAAAAAGTTTCTAAAGCGTGAAAAAAAGAAAATATCTGACGAGAATTTTGTTAAAAAAATATTACATCTTAAAAATAAATGTTTCATAAATCAGTATTGAAAAAAAATTTCATTAAAATCGCTTGAAAATATTTTATATTCATTTAAATGTGCCCGCTCACGAAAGCAATTTCACAGAAAAAGTGAAAGTGAGGCCCTACGCTAATTTTGGCGATCCCTACAAATAAAAAATAAAAGTAAAACACATTCTTCAGGTAAAAAGAAATATTTTTTAAATTTCGACGCAATATATTCAAACTATCGACTATCACTTTGGTTTGGTTTACCTATATTTATATCGTGTCCAGAGTAAGGTAGCGGGCCGAACAAGATTCACTCGAGGGTCGGATGTGGCCCGCGGGCCGGGGTTTGCCGACTGGTGACATATAGAGATAGATATCGCATATATATATATATATATATATATGACAACACCGAGCGCTCATAACCCGGTTGGGTTTCAATCCTGGGTTAAAAGCAATCGGAGTCTAACCGTACTGATACTGATACAGCGAAACAGATCTGTCAGTGGATGACTATATATAAATACCTCTAGTCATTTTCGATAACTAAATTTTAAATGGATTTTTTAAAAATAAAAAAAGTTTCAAGAAAACTTTTTTTTTAGTTTTAATTGGAAGGTAAATGATTAAATTTACTATTCCCAGTAAGCAAAATACACTGAAGTATTTCAAACATAAATTATATTGATTGATTTTTTTTTTTGTTATATATATATATATTTTTAATTTTTCAGTTTTTTGGCCATTTTTTAGCGATCGAGACATTTGTAGACAAGCGTTAATTCACAGTCTTTTGTAAAAATTGCTTCAGATTATAATGTCCTTAATTTGTATTATTTATTAAACCAATTAAAAGCTTATCAAATTGAATAATGTCATAGTTTTATTGCATTTTTTATTTCATTACTGGAAGCAGATTTTCGAAAATAAAGGCAAAATGTTTCAAAAAAATTGATGATTTACATTCCCCAATGAGTTTATTTGAGTTTTGTTTAACAGCATATCAACCTCTGTGGGTTATTTAATTCCAAAATGGTAGGGTTTTAAGATTATTTTGTTTAATGTTCAGTTATAGTGAGAAGGTTGATTCTGTTAGATTTTGTTGAAATTATTTTTTATTATTTTTGTTTCTTTAAAAATGTTTTATGGTAACAATCTTTTTCCTTCAAAAATGTATTGTTGGTAATATTTTTAATTCAAAAACGTATGTGTTTGTTTTATAAAAGTCTATTTTTATACTTTCAAAGAGTTTTGACGTCAGTTTGAAGGTCAAACTATTTGCCCATAACTGGGACCCTAACAGGTGCTACCACCCTGGGTCAGGGTGGACCTGGGAACAACAGCAATTAAGATGTGGTTATATGCTCCTCACAACCTCATAATCAGAGGCCTTGCTGCTGGATGCAATTTATTGTCATACCTAGGAACCCCCTTCCAATGAGTCCTACGTTTAAATAATTATACCAAAGTTCCCAACAAAATTTAATTTCTTAAAATTTCATAAATTTACCTTGAGTGTGTGTGTGTGGGGGGGTAACAGATGTAAAAAAAAAAGGATTTTTGCCAAGATTTTTTAAAAATAATAATTTCAAAAGAATTTAATTCATTTGTGACTAAGTACTGAAAGTTTCATTAAAATCCGACAATTGAGTTTTTCAAGAATTTCGAAATTAATGTGTTTGTCACTGGGGAAAAAACTGAGTTATGTAATATTGCGTTTTCCATCGTAAACTCTCGTAACGATTTGCTTACCCGATAACTAAAATCAAAACAAGATTTTTTTTTACCAAAATTTTGAATGTGTTAGAAGGAATAATTTTTTTTAATAATTAAAAATACTTTGATCTTACCTCTTAATAATAATATAAACATTTTCATAGAAAAAGTTCGTTTTTTATTAAGTTTGAGGTCTTTTATATATATATATATATATATATATATGCAGGTTTCATTGAATAATATAGACAAGTTTTGTCTATTAATTTTGTGTAGGATCCGTTCATACCGTCTGATATACTTGATGGTGATGTCGTTAAAAGACAACAAAAAATCACAGTATTTGTTGAATTTTTTATCAGGTCTAAGCTTTCGGCTCACATAAGCCATTATCAAAGAGTAAATAATAACACACAGTAAACATAGAACATTTAAGCTATTAACAATAAAGATAATTGAATTGAAAATATAAGTCCATCCCTACCGTGGCGGATGGCCGAAGACAGTGACAAAATAGTGGTGTTGTGGTCCCTGGTCTGATTACAGACATTTGAGTACGTTGTTGGAAATATCGAAATTGATTGTATTCAAACCAGGTTTAAATTGTTTAATGTAGAGTGCTTCGAGGATTTTTAGTTTCTGTTTATTATTTTCTTGTTTGAGTATGTACGTGTTATCAACAAGCGTTTTTCTCAGAAGTGTGCGTTGATAACCGTGTTGTTCTAAATGACGGAATATATTTGAATTTTTATTTAAGTGCAACGTCAGACGCCGTGAGAGCGAATTTGTTGTGTGGCCGATGTAGATATTATTGAGGTTGTTAGAGATACATTCTCTAAATGGACATATGAATTTATATACTACATTGGTCTTTTGCAAATCACTAACGGTTGGGGAAGAGTCGTTGCGGACAAATGAATTAGATGTAGTGGATTTAGTGTAATATATAATGAACTTAATTCTTTTGTTAGAGTCTGTCGGAGAAATATTAGTATTTATGAGTTTTTTAGGATGTTTTCATCTAGTTGGTAGTTGGAGTGCATCTGGCTACGGTATAAGAGAGTGATATGTTTAGGATTGGTTGGGTTAGTATCATGTGTTGTTTTTTCCATGTTAAGCTTTTTAAGAAAGTAATGTATTTGTTCATCAACTATGTAGTTGGGAAAATTATTATTGATGAGTGTCTGTTTTATGTTTTTTAGTTCACTGTAGAAGATCTGATTTGTAGATGAATTGACTTTTGCACGGTATAATAGATTTTTTATAATGGCTATTTTGTAATTGTGGGGGCATTCACTAATATAATTGAGTGTGGAGGGATTTTTATTAGTGGGGTTTTGATACGGTGAGATAGTAAATTTATTGTTGTCAGTGTTAATTAATATATCAAGAAAAGGAATTTTGTTATCTTTGCTAAGTTCATAAGTAAATTTTAAAACTGAGTTATTTTGAAACTGTTTTTGAAGTTGTAAGATTTCATTAGTATTTTTAATTGATAGTAGGATATCATCAACATATCTTAGATATATTGATGGTTTTGTAAATTTTGCAAAGGTAGTATTTTCAAGGTTAGACATGTAGAAATTACTAAAAATCGGACCAAGCACTGAACCCATGGAGACTCCGTCACGTTGTATATATATAGTGTTGTTTGGATCAACAAAAGGCACTTCAGTAGTACAAGCTAGTAGAATTTTTCTTAGGATGTTGGGATTAATTTTGAGTGGGGGTAATGAAGGATTACTGTAAACATTTCTTATAATTATATCAATAGTTTCACTGACGGGTACATTAGTAAAAAGGTTTTCCACATCAAGTGAAGCTATGATTTCATTATTAGGTTTTTCACTCTTGAGGATTTGGATTGCCTCTAGGGTTGACTTTATGCTGTATTTACTCGGAAGGTAGGGTGTGATAAGCTGGTTAATATGTTTAGTTAACTGGTATACAGGAGTAGGAATTTGGGATATGATAGGGCGGAGAGGATAGTTAGGTTTATGAGTTTTTTATGGTTCCGTATATGTAACCAGGTTTATAGTCACCAATAATTTTAGGGAGTTTTAAGGAATTCTGATCAGCGTTGTTGGCACTAATGAGTTTATTAAGTTTAGATTTTAGTTGGTGTGTCGGGTTTTTGTTAATTTTTTAAAATTTTGTGTGGTCATGGAGTATGTGGTTGAGTTTTGTGTTGTAATCTGATTTGTTAAGTACAACAAAGATGTTAGCCTTGTCAGCTTTTTTTACAATTATGTGAAGGTGGTTGCGTAGTTCGTGCGCGGCACTTTTTAGTTGTTTCGATAGAATTTTTGAGGAGCTTCTGCTTTTATCATGGCGATCTTTGATTGCCTCAGCCTTAAGTAGATCTTTCAGTTCGGGTTTAACGGTTATAAGTTTTTCATCTTGTAATTTAGTGATGCTTTGATAGAGCGTTTCTATTTCAATTTTTTTTAGTAAGCTGGTTATACTTACGGTATATATGGCAGTTAGGTCCAAGGTTGAGTAATTCTTCTTGGTGCTTAGTTAGTTGGTGGTTGGAAAGATTTATGAATGTATCGAATTTTTTGGGAAGAGTGATCGTGCCATTGTATAGTGAATTAAGTTTTTTGACAATTTTAGCACGGTGTTCAGCTTCAGATTTTGCGGTGATTTTGGATAGTCTGAGTATTATTTCTTCTAGTTGGTTTGAGGTAGTTATATCTTTCAGTTTGTTGTAGAGGTCATGTTTGTTCTTGTATAATGTGTCAAGATTTTCTTTCGCTATTTCAATTTGCCTTTTCACAAGGCTCCATTTATATTTCAAGGTGGTGATGGTGTGTTGGGCTGCTGGATCATGTAATTTAAATTGTGTGTATTTTGGCAGCATTTTTTCATTAATGCAGGTTTCATTGAATAATATAGACAAGTTTTGTCTATTAATTTTGTGTAGGATCCGTTCATACCGTCTGATATACTTGATGGTGATGTCGTTAAAAGACAACAAAAAATCACAGTATTTGTTGAATTTTTTATCAGGTCTAAGCTTTCGGCTCACATAAGCCATTATCAAAGAGTAAATAATAACACACAGTAAAAATAGAACATTTAAGCTATTAACAATAAAAATAATTGAATTGAAAATATAAGTCCATCCCTACCGTGGCGGATGGCCGAAGACAGTGACAAAATAGTGGTGTTGTGGTCCCTGGTCTGATTACAGACATTTGAGTACGTTGTTGGAAATATCGAAATTGATTGTATTCAAACCAGGTTTAAACTGTTTAATGTAGAGTGCTTCGAGGATTTTTAGTTTCTGCTTATTATTTTCTTGTTTAAGTATGTACGTGTTATCAACAAGCGTTTTTCTCAGAAGTGTGCGTTGATAACCGTGTTGTTCTAAATGACGGAATATATTTGAATTTTTATTTAAGTGCAACGTCAGACGCCGTGAGAGCGAATTTGTGGTGTGGCCGATGTAGATATTATTGAGGTTGTTAGAGATACATTCTCTACATATATATATATAAAATTGAAAAGCTTTTAAATTGGTATTTTCGGTTATTATTGTGACATTTACCTTTTCCATGGAAGTGTTCCTTACTTTTTCAGATTTAACAAATATCTTCGAAAACTCCGACATTGTCTTAACCAAACCCTTGGGATCTGGTTTCGTCGGGGCAAGGGTGATTGCTCCAAACATATAAATGTCATGAGGGGTAAAAAAAATAAATAACTTCACGTATTATTATTTATTACTGCTAAAATATATTTGGGCACCGCCCCTCTCTTTTTGTAATTTACCCGACCTGATGAGTTATTGCCTTTAGAATTGGCAGTTTCACTCAAAAGCTTTCAAGTGGCTTCTTAAAATTTATGGCGCCATCTAAGCCGGTTTTGTTTCTAATCGGCCACCATCGTTTCAAGGTTACGCTTCAGAAATAGTTGAGAACTCCTCCATCCCTTCTTCTTCTTCTTTGCCACCTCTTCTCCTCCTCTTCTCCTCTTCCTCTTCTTTTTCTTCTCCTCCTCTTCTCCTCCTCCTCTTCTTTTTCTTCTCTTCCTCTTCTTCTTCGTCTACTCTTTCTCTACGCCGTCGTCTTCTCCGCTTCCCTTTCTTCGTCTTCTCTTCCCACTTTTCTTCTTTGTCTTCTCTGCTTTCTTCCCCTCCCCCTCTTCTTCCTCTTCGTCATCATTTCCTCCTCCTCCTTTTCTTTATCTTCTCCTTCTCAACGTTCTCTTCTTTTTCGTCATCGTCTCCTTCTCCTCTTTCCTCGCGTCTTTGTCTTCTCTTTTTCTTTTTCGTCTTCTTATCAGCTTCTTCCTCTTCTTCGTTTTTCATTTTCCTCTTCTTCTTTCAGATTCGAGAAAGGTGAAGATCTTTTTCATTATGTCAATTAAATGTAAAATATAATGTTAACATTTTACAGAGTTATCTGGAACTAATTGCTCTTTGTATGTAAAAGCAGGCATAGTTTCATTTGTTACAAAATAATTTATTTTAAATAAAGAAGAAACATATATATATATATATATATATATATATATATATATATATATATAGCTGTGATACAGCGAAACAGATCTGTCTGCAGATGACTATTTACGCTCTCACACCTTGATTGAGCACTCTGGAAGAATGGTAAACTTTGAAAAACAGTAGCTACTATGGCATGTACTCATCGCTCATTCAGTAATGAATTAGAGCACTCTGGTTATTGAGCGGGTATAATGACAATATACACGCTAAAAAGTCTGCCTTCTTCTACCGGACGCCCATAGCTTAGAGGTAGAAGCGCCGACTGACACCAATTCGGTCGGGTTTCAATCCTGGGTTAAAAGCAATCGGGGTC
>JBBBDQ010001594.1:255000-347500 GCA_037127315.1 Ascarosepion bandense
ACCACCTGATGAGAGATTGTAAGTCCAATGTCGAAACAAAATGTACAATTTGTAGTGGATATATATATAAAAAAAAATTGTAAATGTTCTAAAATATAATTTATAATAAATATATATTAAAAATCGCCTGAAGACACCACTCATGGTAGAAACCTGGGTAGCGAAATAACTCGTTTAAAAATGGAAATATTCAAAAGTTCTACAAAAGACAAACTCGGCGAATATCATTCTGCTAAAAATGAAATTTTATAAACTTCCTCAGCCGTTAAGACCAATTTCCTTAAGGGATTCTTCGTTAGGAAATAGGGTAAAGAAGAACACGCCAACTATGTTAAATTACTCTCGAAAATATTCGTAAAATTCTTTGTTTTTATTTTAAAGGAAAAGAAAGAAAGAAAGAAAGAAAGAAAGAAAGAAAGAAAGAAATAAAGAAAGAAAGAAAGAAAGAATTTTGGTAATCTAAAAAGAAAACATAAAATTAGAAAAACGTCAAAAAGAAAAAGAAAGAATAAATAAAAAAAGAGCAAATGAAAGAAAGAAAGAAAGAAAGAAAGAAAGAAAGACAGGAAAAAGAAAACAAACGATTATTTAGAAAGAATAAAAGAAAGAAAAAGGAAAGAAATAATTGTAAACTTAGAAAGAATATTAATTAAGAAAGAATGAAAAAAGAAAGAAAGAAAAAGATTATTAATTTAGAAAGAAAGAATAATTGATAATTTAGATAGCAAAAAAGAAAAAACAAACGATTATGAATTTAGAAAGAAAGAAAGAAAATATTATTTTAGAAAGAAAGCAAAGGAAGAAAGCAAAGGAAGAAACGATTATAAATTTAGAAAGAAAGAAAAAATAATGAAAGATTATTAATTTAGAAAAAAGAAAAAAGGAAAAAAAACAAAAAACAAAAGGAAAGAAACGATTACAATTTCAGAAAGAAAGATTTTTTAGAAAAAAGAAAGAAAAATGATTATTAATTTAGAAAGAATGAAAGTAACAAACGAAAGAAGCAAAAAGAAAGATATGAATATAAAAATAGAAGGAAAGATTATTAATTTAGAAAGAAAGAAGGAAAGAAAAAAATTTGAATTCAGAAAGAAAGAAAGAAAGAAAAGAAGAAAGAAATTGAAACAAGAGATTAAATGTAGAAAGATAAGAAAGTAAAAAGGAAAAGAAGGAAACGGTTATGAATTGAGAAAGATTATTTAGAAAAAAAGAAAGAAAGTATTTTGAATTAAGAAAGAAAGAAAGAAAGAAAGAAATTAAGAAAGAAAGAAAGAAAGAACAGAAATTAAGAAAGAAAGAAAGAACAGAAATTAAGAAAGAAAGAAAGAACAGAAATTAAGAAAGAAAGAAAGAAAGAACAGAAATTAAGAAAGAAAGAAAGAAAGAAAGAACAGAAATTAAGAAAGAAAGAAAGAACAGAAATTAAGAAAGAAAGAAAGAAAGAAAGAAAGAACAGAAAGAAAGAAAGAACAGAAATTAAGAAAGAAAGAAAGAAAGAAAGAAAGAACAGAAATTAAGAAAGAAAGAAAGAAAGAAAGAACAGAAATTAAGAAAGAAAGAAAGAAAGAACAGAAATTAAGAAAGAAAGAAAGAAAGAACAGAAATTAAGAAAGAAAGAAAGAAAGAAAGAAAGAAAGAACAGAAAGAAAGAAAGAACAGAAATTAAGAAAAAAAGAAAGAAAGAAAGAAAGAACAGAAATTAAGAAAGAAAGAAAGAACTGAAATTAAGAAAGAAAGAAAGAAAGAACAGAAATTAAAGAAAGAAAGAAAGAAAGAAAGAAGAAAGAAAGAAAGAACAGAAAGAAAGAACAGAAATTAAAGAAAGAAAGAAAGAAAGAAAGAACAGAAAGAAAGAAAGAACAGAAAAAAGAAAGAAAGAAAGAAAGAAAGAAAGAAAGAACAGAAATTAAGAAAGAAAGAAAGAAAGAACAGAAATTAAGAAAGAAAAAAGAAAGGATTATTAATTTCGAGAAAAGGAAAGGAAGTTTAGTTTTTCAAAGAAACAAGAAAAAATTACAAGGAATGATAAATGAAATAAGGAAAGATATGTTGTCCTTTTAATGAAAAGCTACACCGTTCCTTCCCTTCCATTAACAGAAATTCCCTTTCTATCCCCATAGAATTTTTTTTTCCGAACAAGCCTTAACCCACTGACTTCTCTCTTACAAAGGACAAAATATCTTCGTGAACAACCAACTGTACATTCCTTCGGCGTTTCTAATTACCGACATTGTTTTGAAAGACAATCACAGTTTTTTCTACCGCGACCATCTTTCTTTTTTTTTTTTTTTTTTTTGTAGGGGGCGGAAAAGCGTACATTCCGAAACTGTCTATTTTTGCAGATAAGCCTCGTACATCGGCAAGGTAGGTATTTGGTAAATTTAGTCTCAGTTCGACAAGAGACCTCATGAATAGCGCAAGTGTTTGTGTCCTCATGTATAATGTCAATGACGATGAATATCCAGATGCACAAGAAATCAACTGAGCCAGATAGATAGATAGATAGATAGATAGATAGATAGATAGATAGATAGATAGATAGATAAGACATGAAGACACTAGATAGATAGATAGATAGATAGATAGATAGATAGATAGATAGATAGATAGATATGAAGACACTGTGATAGATAGATAGATAGATAGATAGATAGATAGATAGATAGATAGATAGATAGATAGATAGATAGATATGAAGACACTGTGATAGATAGATAGATAGATAGATAGATAGATAGATAGATAGATAGATAGATAGATAGATAGATAGATATGAAGACACTGTGATAGATAGATAGATAGATAGATAGATAGATAGATAGATAGAAGACACTGTGATAGATAGATAGATAGATAGATACATAGATACATAGATACATAGATAGATATGAAGACACTGTGATAGATAGATAGATAGATAGATAGATAGATAGATAGATAGATAGATAGATAGATATGAAGACACTGTGATAGATAGATAGATAGATAGATAGATAGATAGATAGATAGATAGATAGATAGATATGAAGACACTGATAGATAGATAGATAGATAGATAGATAGATAGATAGATAGATAGATATGAAGACACTGTGATAGATAGATAGATAGATAGATAGATAGATAGATAGATAGATAGATAGATAGATTATGAAGACACTGTGATAGATAGATAGATAGATAGATAGATAGATAGATAGATAGATAGATAGATAGATAGATATGAAGACACTGTGTGATAGATAGATAGATAGATAGATAGATAGATAGATAGATAGATAGATAGATATGAAGACACTGTGATAGATAGATAGATAGATAGATAGATAGATAGATAGATAGATAGATAGATAGATATGAAGACACTGTGATAGATAGATAGATAGATAGATAGATAGATAGATAGATAGATAGATAGGAGACTGGAAGAAATAGATAGATAGATAAACAGACTTAGATAGATATGGGCAAATAGTTAACCCCCTCCCCCGTCCCAAACTGGGGTCAAAACACCATGAAAGTATAAAATAGACTTTTATAGAACAATATACATTTTCTAAGGAAAGATATTACCAACTATACATTTTGAAGGAAAAAAATATTCTCAGCAAAACATTTTTAATACAAAACTAGAAGGCATTTTCATTTTTCTAAAATAAAAAAAGAATTAAAAAAAATTTCATTAAAGTCTGACTAAATAAACGTCCTCACTATAAATGAACATTTTAAAAAAAAACCTTAAAACCCCACCTTTTTGGCATTAAATAACCCACAGAGGTGTTGATATGCCGTTAAACAAAACTCAAACTCAAACTCGGTCTCCCTAAAAGAGCAATCAGTGATCATTTGTCGTACAAAATCACTAAAGTCCTATAACCGAACATTTAAAAAAATACCTTAAAACCCTACCTTTTGGGCATTAAATAACCCACAGAGATGTTGATATGCCGTTAAACAAAAGTCAAACTCAAACTCGGTCTCCCTAAAAGAGCAATCAGTGATCATTTGTCGTACAAAATCACTAATGTCCTATAACCGAACATTAAAAAAAATACCTTAAATCCCCACCTTTTGGTATTAAATAACCCACAGAGGTGTTGATATGCCGTTAAACAAAACTCAAACTCAATCTCGGTCTCCCTAGAAGAGCACTCAGTGATCATTTGTCGTACAAAAATCACTAAAGTCCTATAACCGAACATTAAAAAAATAACTTGAAACCCTATCTTTTTGGCATTAAATAACCTACAGAGAAATCAAACTCTCTCACTCTCTCTCTCTCTCTCTCTCTCTCTCTCTCTCTATATATATATATATATATATATATATATATTAGAGGGTTAAAAATATTATCCTAGAATAGAAATATATAATTTACAAACAAATCGTAAGCGTAAACAAAAACAATAAAAATCTCTTTTGTAAACATTTTCAGATAACTATTTGTGTATTTCAAAGTACATATACACTTCCGATCAAAAATTTAAGACCACTTAAAAATCTTTAAAAAGAATTTTTTTACGGATAGCTTTTAAACTCCACCCACTTAAGGTTACCAATACTACAATGTAAAAGGGTATGGAAACAAAAAGCTACATTCCAAACATTTTATTCAGAAATTTACGTTTTTATAAAATGAGGCTTTTTATGCATGATCAAAAGTATAAGACCAGGAGTATAAATTGTTAGATCTATGGTAATTCCAATGTTTTTAGTTCAGTTAGAGATTAGCAATCACTGCTTAAAGGTGTTACCATGCCTAAAGCAAGCAAACTTACCAAAGTTGAGCTTTCTCAAATTCTAGAATTCCATAAGCAAGGTTTGTCACAGCGGGCAATCGCAGCTAAGGTAAATCGCAGTAAAACTGTGATTTGCAACTTTCTAAAGAACAGTGAGAATTATGGAAAAGCAAAATCCTCTGGTAGGCCCCCAAAAATTTCTCCTGCATTGAGTAAGAGAATAAGACGGGTTGTTATGAAAGACGGGGGACTTTCTTCTAGTCAAATTAAGGCAGTCACAGATGCTGATTGCAGTCCCGTAACCATCAGATGACACTTACGACAAAAAGGCATGGTAAATAAAAAGCGTAAACAAATTCCTCGGCTGCTTCAACGTCACAAGGTGGACGGCTTAAAGTTTGGTTGTGAATACCAAACATGGGATGCTGAGAAGTGGAAGAAAGTCCTGTTTTCTGATGAGAAAAAATACAATCTAGATGGTCCTGATGGCTTCCAACGATATTGGCATAAGAAAAACATGCCTCCTGAAATTTTCTCCACACGTCATAGTGGTGGAGGGTCCCTAATGGTATGGGGTGCCTTTTCTTACAGAGGGACGATGGAGCTCCAGGTGGTGCAGGGTCGTCAGACAGCGGTTGGTTATGTTAGCATGCTACAAAAAGCATCTTTGATGATGGAAGGCCATCGTTTGTGTGGGGGTGGATGGTTATTCCAACAGGATAATGCTGAAATCCACGCTGCAAGACCTTTCTACAAGTAAATGGGGTCCATCTCTTGGGACATCCTGCATGCTCACCAGACTTGAACCCAATTGAAAATGTTTGGGGATGGATGACAGGAGATGTTTATCGAAATGGCAAACAATGTTCAACAAAGAATGAACTTTGTGAAGCCATCTTCAGAAGGTGGAGCGACATCCCCCGCACCTTAATGGAAACGCTTATTTCTAGCATGCCCGACAGAATTTTTGAAGTCATCAAAAGCAGTGGAGGTAGAACTCATTATTAAATTTAGTTGTTGAATGTTTTCATACACTTTTCATACACGTTTTGTACAATTTCGTAGAATTTTTGTCTCTGGTCTTATAATTTTGATCATGTGTAAATCGCCTCATTTTATATAAATGTAAATTTCTGAATAAAATGTTTGGAATATAGCTTTTTGTTTCCATAACCTTTTAGATTGTAGTATTGGTAACCTTAAGTGGGAGGAGTTTAAAATCTATCCGTAAAAAAAAAAATTATTTTTAAAGATTTTTATGTGGTCTTAAATTTTTGATCGGGAGTGTATAAAGTTTTTGCTTATCTGATGGGAGCCACATGGTCTGTCAGAGTGTTGTCTCCAGATATCATCTTTTGGTTGTCGAAGTTTCAATTGACAACAAAAAAGCCAGTTCCGATGGGAGTCTTCATTTTTGTTTAAATATTTTTTTTATAATCAGTTTTTTCTTCTTCTTTTTCTCGTTGTCATTATTATCTATATTTTAAAATAATTTTGTTAGTTAACTTTTAATTTTTCTTTTCTTATTTTAGATTCGTACTTTTACATAGTCTAGTAGAAAGGCTTATAGGTAATTTAGTGTTTTGTTTGTTTTGTTTGTTGCTATCACGACACAATAAACACTTTCTAAATTATTCAAATTATATGAACCAACTACGAGGGTCATTCAATAAATAAGGTGAATGTTTCAGTATAAGGACATCTACGAGGGTCATTCAATAAATAAGGTGAATTTTTCGGTATAAGGACTTCTACGAGGATCATTCAATAAATAAGGTGAATTTTTCGGTATAAGGACTTCTACGAGGGTCATTCAATAAATAAGGTGAATTTTTCGGTATAAGGACTTCTACGAGGGTCATTCAATAAATAAGGTGAAGTTTTCGGTATAAGGACTTCTACGAGGGTCATTCAATAAATCAAGTGAAGTTTTCGGTATAAGAACTTCTAATACAGATAGAAGCTTACTTTATTTAAAACTAGCAGTATAGACCGGCGTTGCTCGGGTGTAATGAAAGCTTTAAAACTAATCCATGGTCCTGGAGCTCAGACTCCTTGGACGTTGGCACGAAAGACTAAAAAGCAATAGTTGTTTCCAGTTAAAGCGAAACCGTAGACTGAAAGAAAAATGATTGGATGTAAGTCAAATTTTGATTTCCTGGTATCGATATCAAAAAAGTTTTTTCGTCGTAAACTGAATTTTGAAGGCTAAATAAGTCCTTTGAGTAAATGGTATCATGGCCGAGACTAAAAACTACAATTATATCTACTTAGAGCCAAACCCGAAGCAAAAACTAAAATAAAAAGGCTGAAAAAATACAGACATACAGGCAGATAAACAGACACCCACACAAACATCTTGCGTTTTATATATATATATATATATATATATATATATATATATATATATATTATCGATTTTCTGTTCTATTGTAAGAACTGCAACCTTGAAACTTCTGAATATCGTATCTTATGTCTTTGTCTATAAGTATATCAAATTTGATTAAAATCGGACCACTCCTTCTATAACCAAATTGTTTCGATTATCGATTATCGATATTTATCGGGGGTACCTCGACGCAAAACCTAGCTAGGAACACTGGCAGACGCTTATAGTACAACTGTGTAAATTTTCAAGAAAATCGTTCAGCCGTTTTGGAGTCTATAGGTAACGGACACACACACACACACACACACACACAAAGTTCCATTTATACATAAGTTTAGATTAGATTTTTCCTTTACTTCTTTTTCAAAGGGATTTCATTTTTTTTTTTTTTTGCATATTTATTTATTTATTTATTTAATTTTTCAGATTGAATTAGCAAAGATGGCCGATCTAGAAGTATGCTCCAGGATTGAACAGAGGTCAGTTATCACGTTTTTGGTTGCTGAAGGGTGCAAACTAGTTAAACATCATAGGAGAATGTCAATTGTGTATGGTGCCCCATGTTTCAGCCAAAACAATTGTCTACAAGTGGGCTAAATTGTTTAAAGAAGGACGGAGGAGTGTTGAGGACGACGACAGGCCTGGGCGGCCTAAAGAAGTGAGGTCTCCTGAAGTTTTAAAGTGACGATGAAGTCAAAAGTGCTGTGAACGAATGGCTGAGATATCAGTTCATAGATTTTTACGCTGAGGGAATACAGAAGCTTGTGCACAGATGGGAAAAGTGTGTGACACTGCTGGGAGACTACGGTGAAAACTGTTTTAAAAAAGTAAGCTTCTGTCTGTATCAGGTCCTTATACCGAAAAATTCATCTTATTTATTGAATGATCCTTGTAGAAGTCCTTATACCGAAAAATTCACCTTATGTATTGAATGACCCTCGTAGAAGTCCTTATACCGAAAAATTCATCTTATTTATTGAATGACCCTCGTAGAAGTCCTTATACCGAAAATTCACCTTATTTATTGAATGACCCTCGTAGAAGTCCTTATACCGAAAATTCACCTTCGCTTCACCAGGTCTACTGCTGATATGCTAACGACCATTACCGAGTACATATACCAGGCACTCGACAAGAATGGTGAAGCCCGAACCGTCGCCTTGGATATCTCCAAAGCATTCGACAGGGTCTGGCATGCTGGCCTCTTGTGCAAACTGCGGAGCTATGGGATAACTGGACATCTGTTTGACCTCATCCAGTCCTTCCTCTCTAACCGCACATTAAAGGTGGTATTAAATGGGCATGCCTCCCAAAACTACCAGACGAACGCGGGCGTCCCTCAAGGTTCTATCCTAGGTCCCACGCTATTTCTGATCTACATTAATGATCTCCCCGACACCATTAGATCCCAAGTTGGCATGTATGCCGACGACACAACAATCTACTCCCGCATCGATCAGAAACCAGGTCTGGACGACAAAGTGAACCTCGCTGCCGCACTGGAAAGGGACCTCCAATCCGTAGTGACCTGGGGTAGGAAATGGTTGGTAAATTTCAATGCCTCCAAAACAAAGCTGTTATCAACTAACCACCATAGACTATCGCATCTACCTCCCATTAGCATGGGACAGGCTAGCCTCCCAGAGAGTAAAATACTACGCCTCCTTGGCCTTACACTCTCGGCGGACCTCAAATGGAATGACTATATTGAATCCATTGCCAAATCTGCTGCTATGAAAGTCGGCTCTCTGTGCAGGGCCCGGAAATTTTTCCCACCTGAAACTATTCTGCACATATACAAATCTACCATCCGCCCGTGTATTGAATATTGCTGCCATATCTGGTCGGGTGCCCCTGCTGCTCTCCTTGGGCTTCTTGACAAAATACAAAGGAGGATCTGTAACGTGGTTGATACTAACTTGGCAGACCGGCTGCAGCCGCTCTCACACCGGCGTGATGTAGCTTCCCTGTGCCTCTTCTACAAGTACTTTCATGGCTTCTGCTCCGATGAGCTTAGATCACTGGTGCCGCCCAAGCACGAATTTACACGAGATACTAGATTAGCAACTAGGTCCCACCCTTTTACAGTTAAACAAATAAGATGTAACCGTAAATTCTACTCCAACAGCTTCTTTTCTCGCACTTCCCGCCTGTGGAACTCCCTTCCACAAGTCTGCTTTCCCGACAGTTACAATCTCCAGGTGTTTAAATGTAGGGTCAATAGACACCTCCTATCACACTAACTCCCAACTATTCTCACAACACTCTCATCTACCCAACCCTCATTCTCGGTATCCTCACCCGCCTATCACCCACCCTCTGTTATGTCCTATATTTAACCAGCCTTTCTCCTCTCTACGTAGCCCCCTGCACAGTAGTGGCAGTGACATGCCTTGCTCGGGGTGAAACGCTTATAAAAAAAAAAAAAAAAAAATTTATTGAATGACCCTCGTAGAAGTCCTTATACCGAAAAATTCACCTTATGTATTGAATGACCCTCGTAGAAGTCCTTATACCGAAAAATTCACCTTATTTATTGAATGACCCTCGTAGAAGTCCTTATACCGAAAAATTCACCTTATTTATTGAATGACCCTCGTAGAAGTCCTTATACTAAAAATTCACCTTAATTATTGAATGACCCTCGTAGAAGTCCTTATACCGAAAATTCACCTTATTTATTGAATGACCCTCGTAGAAGTCCTTATACCGAAAAATTCACCTTATGTATTGAATGCCCCTCGTAGAAGTCCTTATACCGAAAAATTCATCTTATTTATTGAATGACCCTCGTAGAAGTCCTTATACCGAAAATTCACCTTATTTATTGAATGACCCTCGTAGAAGTCCTTATACCGAAAATTCACCTTATTTATTGAATGCCCCTCGTAGAAGTCCTTATACCAAAAATTCACCTTATTTATTGAATGACCCTCGTAGAAGTCCTTATACCGAAAATTCACCTTATTTATTGAATGACCCTCGTAGAAGTCCTTATACCGAAAAATTCACCTTATGTATTGAATGACCCTCGTAGAAGTCCCTACACCGAAAAATTCACCTTATTTATTGAATGACCATCGTATTAGATTGTTACAAAAATAATGGCCAATTTCAGAAAAAAATATTTTTTCTTGAAAAATTGACTGTAGAAATTTTAAAATTTGTCAAAATACAATCCCTGCGCATCTATCCAACTCTGCCATCGATCGAAGAGATGATTTATTACTCTTTGATAAAAAGTTCTTGGCTGTAATGCAACGAAATCTTCAAAATCCGATTCCACCTCTGGTTTTTTTAGCTAAAATTTTTACCATTTAAAAATGCGCTTAAGTGCTTGAAAATGATAATTATTGCGTGAAGGATCAGGAAGATACTGAGGATGTGGTCAACACTCGGACCCAAAATCTGTGAGTTTTCGCAACGTTATTCTTGCAACATGTGACCGCGCTTTATCGTGGAGCATAATTGGACCACGCCGATTCATCAATGCAGGTCTCATATTCTTGCAGGCGTGCATGCATTTCAGCGAGTTCATTGCAGTGAAGCTTTGCATTAATGCTCTGATTGGATTCCAGAAGTGGATAACATCAATTGCAGACCGCTAAACAGTCACCATAATATTTGGCTGATGCAACTTTGGTTTTGGGAAATGTTTGAGGTACTTATCACGATTGTGGTGCATTGGATATCGGCTCGGAACGAGAAATCGGGGAGCCGAGTTCGAATTCCAGCCGAATTCAATGCATTCACTTACGCGCAAATACCCTTGGGAAAGATATTAATCCGCCTATTCCTTCCAGTTATGGGTTAAATAGCAGGACACATTGGGTTCTGTAGCCTTGGTCGGCAACCAGTCTACCGCAGAAAACAATGGCAACTTACTGCGGGATAATCTTCTGCCCAGTCAGTCATGTCTCTGTCGAGACATGATCGCCCAAGCGTGTATCACGTATGGCACTCAACTGACTGATTACGATCAAGCCATTGACCTGATCGTTTACGGTTATCTTAAAGGATTCACTTTTCATCACAAGTGACTATTCGGCCCAAAAAGGGATTGTTGAAATCGTGAGGAACCCATTTCTAAAACCTTTTTCACTTTGCCAATACTCTGTGAATGGCGTGAGACTGTTCCAGTGCTGGTACCAACAGTCTGAGACATTTCTCTGGCACTTTTTGGGGTTTTGGTAAACAAATTGCTTGCAATTGTTCGTTGTCAAGACTATATGGCCGTCTACTAAACTTCTTCATCTTCAAAGCGTTCATCACCAGTACGGAATTTCTGGTACCTCTTTTGTACTCTCCGATCACGTGTGGATCTATCTCCCCATGTTCTGTTGATTTTGGTGGAAGGTTGGGAAGCACTGTGCCCAAGTTTGAACACATACAAGAAAAATAAACGAAGATCATGTGTAGAAGTGAAATAACTTAACTTCTAGCATGTCTGTCGCTTCTTGTCTCCTTGTCTGAGGGTAGGAGAGCTAATCTACCTCATTTATAGAAGATTACATAATGCAGCTCGGAACGAGAAATCGGGGAGCCGAGTTCGAATTCCAGTTTAATTCCTTGCATTTACTAACGCACAAATACCCTTGGGAAAATTACTAATCTTCCCTCCAGTTATGGGTTAAATAACAGGACCGATTGGGTTCTATATCCTTGGCTGGCAACCAGTCTACCGCAGAAAGCAATGGCAACCCACTACAGGATAATCTTCTGCCCAGTCAGTCATGCCGCTTTCCAGACATGATCGCCCAAGCGTGTATCACGTATGGCACTTAACTGACTGAATATAATAGTTGAACATATGATTCAGGCTTCTACTGGGCATAAAGTGGGGGATCTGTTTTATATTGTTATGAAGTAATAAACTGATCCCCCACTTAATATATACATAATATAATACATCTCTTCCCTTTCTAGCTATGAGTCAAATAACAGGACAGATTGGGTTCTATATCCTTGGCTGGCAACCAGTCTACCGCAGAAAGTCATGGCAACCTACTAAGGGATAATCATCTGCCCAGTCAGTCATGTGTCTTTCGAGACATGATCGCCCAAGCGTGTATCACATATGGCACTTAGCTGCCTGATTGGATATAATAGTTGGAGATATGATTAAGGTTTCTAAGTACTTAAAGTGGAGGGTAGGTTTTCTATTGTTATAAAGTAATAAACTGATCCCCAGTAACTACCACTTAATAATATAATGTCTTTCTTCCACCTTTGCGATGAGTCAATTAACAGGAAATATGGGGTTCTATATCCTTGGCTGGTAAACAGGTCTACCGCAGAAAGTAATGGCAACCTACGGCGAGATAATCTTCTACCTAGTCAGTCATGTCTCTTTCAAGACATGATCGCCCAAACGTGTTTCACGTATGGTACTTAACTGCCAGACTGGATATAATAGTTGGAGATATGATTATGGTCATACTGGTTATAAAGTGGGGGATCGGTTTTCTATTGTTATTAAGTAATAAACTGATCCCCCACTAATTACTACTTAATAAAATAATACATTTCTTCCCCCTTTAGCTATGAGTCAAAGAACAGGACAGATTGGGTTCTGTAGCCTTGGTTGGCAACTAGTCTACCGCAGAAAGTAATGGCAACCTACTGCGGTATAATCTTCTGCCTAGTCAATCATGTTTCTTCCTAAGCATGATCGTCCAAGCGTGTATCACGTATGGCACTTAACTGACCTAGTAGTGCAGCAAGTGGGTTAGTCCACTTTACTATAATGGACCTGCCCAACACATTTTCATGGGTGAGCTCTATTCACACACACACACACACACACACACATATATATATATATATATATATATATATATATATATATATATATATATATAATCACTCAGTAGCTTTTTATTCCATTTGAAGTGACTGCACCAATCTACTTGTGTGTCAAATCAGCTACAATTAACCAATAGTCAACGTCATGTTTTGTCATGCTTCATAATTAAGTGTTTCTAGGCTTCAAGAATATTTTTGTCCGAAAATAAGTTAAAAATTATTAAAAAGCACACATTAATAATTATGTATACAAAAATTCATTTAGTATATACCGTGAATACTATATTAAAATGGCTTTTCAAAATACAACACTTAGATCGGCCATTATGTTTGTAACAACCTAACATGAAAAATGTATGATATAAATAATAAATAATATTTGAAATTCTTTTGGGTCTTCGTCGCTAATTTGTGGAGTTGTGACAACACGGGAAACAGAAGGTAGGTTCAAAACAGTGTATTAGTATAACAAGAACATATGTACAAGGTCAGTGTTAGTAATTAAGTAAATAGAAATAAGTTGTAGTGACCGGTTTGGCCCGGAAGTAAGACACGGGAAACAGAAGGTAGGTTCAAAACAGTGTATTAGTATAACAAGAATATGTACAAGGTCAGTGTTAGTAATTAAGTAAATAGAAATAAGTTGTAGTGACCGGTTTGGCCGGAAGAAAGACGCGGAAAACAGAAGGTAGGTTCAAACAGTGTATTAGTATAACAAGAACATATGTACAAGGTCAGGGTTAGTAATTAAGTAAATAGAAATAAGTTGTAGTGACCGGTTTGGCCGGAAGTAAGACACGGGAAACAGAAGGTAGGTTCAAAACAGTGTATTAGTATAACAAGAACATATGTACAAGGTCAGTGTTAGTAATTAAGTAAATAGAAATAAGTTGTAGTGACCGGTTTGGCCGGAAGTAAGACTTTTTGAACACAGAAGGTAGGTTCAAAACAGTGTATTAGTATAACAAGAACATATGTACAAGGTCAGTGTTAGTAATTAAGTAAATGAAAATGGTGTAGTGACCGGTTTGGCCGGAAGTAAGACACGGAACACAGAAGGTAGGTTCAAAACAGTGTATTAGTATAACAAGAACATATGTACAAGGTCAGTGTTAGTAATTAAGTAAATAGAAATAAGTTGTAGTGACCGGTTTGGCCGGAAGTAAGACACGGAACACAGAAGGTAGGTTCAAAACAGTGTATTAGTATAACAAGAACATATGTACAAGGTCAGTGTTAGTAATTAAGTAAATAGAAATAAGTTGTAGTGACCGGTTTGGCCGGAAGTAAGACACGGGAAACAGAAGGTAGGTTCAAAACAGTGTATTAGTATAACAAGAACATATGTACAAGGTCAGTGTTAGTAATTAAGTAAATAGAAATAAGTTGTAGTGACCGGTTTGGCCGGAAGTAAGACACGGAACACAGAAGGTAGGTTCAAACAGTGTATTAGTATAACAAGAACATATGTACAAAGTCAGTGTTAGTAATTAAGTAAATAGAAATAAGTTGTAGTGACCGGTTTGGCCGGAAGTAAGACACGGGAAACAGAAGGTAGGTTCAAAACAGTGTATTAGTATAACAAGAACATATGTACAAGGTCAGTGTTAGTAATTAAGTAAATAGAAATAAGTTGTAGTGACCGGTTTGGCCGGAAGTAAGACACGGAACACAGAAGGTAGGTTCAAAACAGTGTATTAGTATAACAAGAACATATGTACAAGGTCAGTGTTAGTAATTAAGTAAATAGAAATAAGTTGTAGTGACCGGTTTGGCCGGAAGTAGACACGGAACACAGAAGGTAGGTTCAAAACAGTGTATTAGTATAACAAGAACATATGTACAAGGTCAGTGTTAGTAATTAAGTAAATAGAAATAAGTTGTAGTGACCGGTTTGGCCGGAAGTAAGACACGGAACACAGAAGGTAGGTTCAAAACAGTGTATTAGTATAACAAGAACATATGTACAAGGTCAGTGTTAGTAATTAAGTAAATAGAAATAGTTGTAGTGACCGGTTTGGCCGGAAGTAAGACACGGAAAACAGAAGGTAGGTTCAAAACAGTGTATTAGTATAACAAGAACATATGTACAAGGTCAGTGTTAGTAATTAAGTAAATAGAAATAAGTTGTCGTGACCGGTTTGGCCGGAAGTAAGACACGGGAAACAGAAGGTAGGTTCAAAACAGTGTATTAGTATAACAAGAACATATGTACAAGGTCAGTGTTAGTAATTAAGTAAATAGAAATAAGTTGTCGTGACCGGTTTGGCCGGAAGTAAGACACGGGAAACAGAAGGTAGGTTCAAAACAGTGTATTAGTATAACAAGAACATATGTACAAGGTCAGTGTTAGTAATTAAGTAAATAGAAATAAGTTATAGTGACCGGTTTGGCCGGAAGTAAGACACGGGAAACAGAAGGTAGGTTCAAAACAGTGTATTAGTATAACAAGAACATATGTACAAGGTCAGTGTTAGTAATTAAGTAAATAGAAATAAGTTGTAGTGACCGGTTTGGCCGGAGGTAAGACACGGGAAACAAGAGGTAGTTTCAAAACAGTGTATTAGTATAACAAGAACATATGTACAAGGTCAATTGTTAGTAATTAAGTAAATAGAAATAAGTTGTCGTGACCGGTTTGGCCGGAAGTAAGACACAGGAAATACATTAGGTTCAAAACAGTGTATTGAGTATAACAAGAACATATGTACAAGGTCAGTGTTAGTAATTAAGTAAATAGAAATAAGTTGTAGTGACCGGTTTGGCCGGAAGTAAGACACGGAAAACAGAAGGTAGGTTCAAAACAGTGTATTAGTATAACAAGAACATATGTACAAGGTCAGTGTTAGTAATTAAGTAAATAGAAATAAGTTGTAGTGACCGGTTTGGCCGGAAGTAAAGACACGGGAAACAGAAGGTAGGTTCAAAACAGTGTATTAGTATAACAAGAACATATGTACAAGGTCAGTGTTAGTAATTAAGTAAATAGAAATAAGTTGTCGTGACCGGTTTGGCCGGAAGTAAGACACGGAAAACAGAAGGTAGGTTCAAAACAGTGTATTAGTATAACAAGAACATATGTACAAGGTCAGTGTTAGTAATTAAGTAAATAGAAATAAGTTATAGTGACCGGTTTGGCTGGAAGTAAGACACGGGAAACAGAAGGTAGGTTCAAAACAGTGTATTAGTATAACAAGAACATATGTACAAGGTCAGTGTTAGTAATTAAGTAAATAGAAATAAGTTGTAGTGACCGGTTTGGCCGGAGGTAAGACACGGGAAACAGAAGGTAGTTTCAAAACAGTGTATTAGTATAACAAGAACATATGTACAAGGTCAGTGTTAGTAATTAAGTAAATAGAAATAAGTTGGTAGTGACCGGTTTGGCCGGAAGTAAGACACGGGAAACAGAAGGTAGGTTCAAAACAGTGTATTAGTATAACAAGAACATATGTACAAGGTCAGTGTTAGTAATTAAGTAAATAGAAATAAGTTGTCGTGACCAGTTTGGCCGGAAGTAAGACACGGGAAACAGAAGGTAGTTTCAAAACAGTGTATTAGTATAACAAGAACATATGTACAAGGTCAGTGTTAGTAATTAAGTAAATAGAAATAAGTTGTAGTGACCGGTTTGGCCGGAAGTAAGACACGGAAAACAGAAGGTAGGTTCAAAACAGTGTATTAGTATAACAAGAACATATGTACAAGGTCAGTGTTAGTAATTAAGTAAATAGAAATAAGTTGTAGTGACCGGTTTGGCCGGAGGTAAGACACGGGAAATAGAAGGTAGTTTCAAAACAGTGTATTAGTATAACAAGAACATATGTACAAGGTCAGTGTTAGTAATTAAGTAAATAGAAATAAGTTGTAGTGACCGGTTTGGCCGGAAGTAAGACACGGGAAACAGAAGGTAGTTTCAAAACAGTGTATTAGTATAACAAGAACATATGTACAAGGTCAGTGTTAGTAATTAAGTAAATAGAAATAAGTTGTAGTGACCGGTTTGGCCGGAGGTAAGACACGGGAAACAGAAGGTAGTTTCAAAACAGTGTATTAGTATAACAAGAACATATGTACAAGGTCAGTGTTAGTAATTAAGTAAATAGAAATAAGTTGTAGTGACCGGTTTGGCCGGAAGTAAGACACGGGAAACAGAAGGTAGGTTCAAAACAGTGTATTAGTATAACAAGAACATATGTACAAGGTAAGTGTTAGTAATTAAGTAAATAGAAATAAGTTGTAGTGACCGGTTTGGCCGGAAGTAAGACACGGGAAACAGAAGGTAGGTTCAAAACAGTGTATTAGTATAACAAGAACATATGTACAAGGTCAGTGTTAGTAATTAAGTAAATAGAAATAAGTTGTAGTGACCGGTTTGGCCGGAAGTAAGACACGGGAAACAGAAGGTAGGTTCAAAACAGTGTATTAGTATAACAAGAACATATGTACAAGGTAAGTGTTAGTAATTAAGTAAATAGAAATAAGTTGTAGTGACCGGTTTGGCCGGAAGTAAGACACGGGAAACAGAAGGTAGGTTCAAAACAGTGTATTAGTATAACAAGAACATATGTACAAGGTCAGTGTTAGTAATTAAGTAAATAGAAATAAGTTGTAGTGACCGGTTTGTCCGGAAGTAAGACACGGGAAACAGAAGGTAGGTTCAAAACAGTGTATTAGTATAACAAGAACATATGTAAAAGGTCAGTGTTAGTAATTAAGTAAATAGAAATAAATTGTAGTGACCGGTTTGGCCGGAAGTAAGGCACGGAAAACAGAAGGTAGGTTCAAAACAGTGTATTAGTATATAGAATATCCTTTTAGGTCGGTATTGTGGTGTTAAATAAAGCAAAGTATCGTTGTAGTGACCGGTTTGGCCGGAAATAAGGTACGAAACGAAGGTAGTTTCGTGATATTGGCCTGCTGGAAACATGTATGTACAAGATAAATCAATGACAGTAAACGTAGAAACGGTTATGAAACGGTTGTGGAGGCAAGACACGAAGCAGTAGTTTCAAAACAGTGTTAGTATAACAAGTATGTACAAGGTCGGTAATAAATTTAAGCCAATAAAAATATAGTTGTGGTGGTTTGGCCGAAGTAGTTATGAAACAGAGGTAGGTTCAAAGCAGTGTAATATAACAGGCTGTATGTACAAGGTGAAATGTTATTAATTAAGTAAATAGAAATAAGTTTGTAGTGGCCGGTTTGTGTGGGAAATAAGGCTACGAAACAGAAGGTAGGTTCAAAACAAGTGTATTATTATAACAAGAACATATGTACAAGGTCAGTGTTAGTAATTAAGTAAATAGAAATGATTGTAGTGACCGGTTTGGCCGGAAGTAAGACACGGGAAACAGAAGGTAGTTTCAAAACAGTGTATTAGTATAACAAGAACATATGTACAAGGTCAGTGGTAGTAATTAAGTAAGTAGAAATAAGTTGTAGTGACCGGTTTGGCTGGAGGTAAGACACGGGAAACAGAGAGGTAGTTTCAAAACAGTGTATTAGTATAACAAGAACATATGTACAAGGTCAGTGTTAGTAATTAAGTAAATAGAAATAAGTAGTGACCGGTTTGGCGGAAGTAAGACACGGGAAACAGAAGGTAGGTTCAAAACAGTGTATTAGTATAACAAGAACATATGTACAAGGTAAGTGTTCAGTAATTAAGTAAATAGAAATAAGTTGTAGTGACCGGTTTGGCCGGAAGTAGAACCTTGGGAAACAGAAGGTAGGTTCAAAACAGTGTATTAGTATAACAAGAACATATGTACAAGGTCAGTGTTAGTAATTAAGTAAATAGAAATAAGTTGTAGTGACCGGTTTGGCCGGAAGTAAGACACGGGAAACAGAAGGTAGGTTCAAAACAGTGTATTAATTAACAACAAGAACATATGTACAAGGTCAGTGTTAGTAATTAAGTAAATAGAAATAAGTTGTAGTGACCGGTTTGGCCGGAAAGTAAGACACGAAACAGAAGGTAGGTTCAAAACAGTGTATTAGTATAACAAGAACATATGTACAAGGTAAGTGTTAGTAATTAAGTAAAAATAGAAATAAGTTGTAGTGACCGGTTTGGCCGGAAGTAAGACACGGGAAACAGAAGGTAGGTTCAAAACAGTGTATTAGTATAACAAGAACATATGTACAAGGTCAGTGTTAGTAATTAAGTAAATAGAAATAAGTTGTAGTGACCGGTTTGGCCGGTAGTAAGACACGGGAAACAGAAGGTAGGTTCAAAACAGTGTATTAGTATAACAAGAACATATGTACAAGGTAAGTGTTAGTAATTAAGTAAATAAGAAATAAGTTGTAGTGACCGGTTTGGCCGGAAGTAAGACACGGGAAACAGAAGGTATGTTCAAAACAGTGTATTAGTATAACAAGAACATATGTACAAGGTAAGTGTTAGTAATTAAGTAAATAGAAATAAGTTGTAGTGACCGGTTTGGCCGGAAGTAAGACACGGGAAACAGAAGGTAGGTTCAAAACAGTGTATTAGTATAACAAGAACATATGTACAAGGTAAGTGTTAGTAATTAAGTAAATAGAAATAAGTTGTAGTGACCGGTTTGGCCGGAAGTAAGACACGGGAAACAGAAGGTAGGTTCAAAACAGTGTATTAGTATAACAAGAACATATGTACAAGGTCAGTGGTAGTAATTAAGTAAATAGAAATAAGTTGTAGTGACCGGTTTGGCCGGAAGTAAGACACGGGAAACAGAAGGTAGGTTCAAAACAGTGTATTAGTATAACAAGAACATATGTACAAGGTCAGTGTTAGTAATTAAGTAAATAGAAATAAGTTGTAGTGACCGGTTTGGCCGGAAGTAAGACACGGGAAACAGAAGGTAGGTTCAAAACAGTGTATTAGTATAACAAGAACATATGTACAAGGTAAGTGTTAGTAATTAAGTAAATAGAAATAAGTTATAGTGACCGGTTTGGCCGGAAATGCAAGACACGGGAAACAGAAGGTAGGTTCAAAACAGTGTATTAGTACTTAACAAGAACATATGTACAAGGTAAGTGTTAGTAATTAAGTAAATAGAAATAAGTTGTAGTGACCGGTTTGGCCGGAAGTAAGACACGGGAAACAGAAGGTAGGTTCAAAACAGTGTATTAGCATAACAAGAACATATGTACAAGGTCAGTGTTAGTAATTAAGTAAATAAAAATAAGTTGTAGTGACCGGTTTGGCCGGAAGTAAGGCACGGGAAACAGAAGGTAGGTTCAAAACAGTGTATTAGTATAACAAGAACATATGTACAAGGTCAGTGTTAGTAATTAAGTAAATAGAAATAAGTTGTAGTGATCGGTTTGGCCGGAAGTAAGACACGGGAAACAGAAGGTAGGTTCAAAACAGTGTATTAGTATAACAGAACATATGTACAAGGTCAGTGTTAGTAATTAAGTAAATAGAAATAAGTTGTAGTGACCGGTTTGGCCGGAAGTAAGACACGGGGAAACAGAAGGTAGGTTCAAAACAGTGTATTAGTATAACAAGAACATATGTACAAGGTCAGTGTTAGTAATTAAGTAAATAGAAATAAGTTGTAGTGACCGGTTTGGCCGGAAGTAAGACACGAAACAGAAGGTAGGTTCAAAACAGTGTATTAGTATAACAAGAACATATGTACAAGGTCAGTGTTAGTAATTAAGTAAATAGAAATAAGTTGTAGTGACCGGTTTGGCCGGAAGTAAGACACGGAAAACAGAAGGTAGGTTCAAAACAGTGTATCAGTATAACAAGAACATATGTACAAGGTCAGTGTTAGTAATTAATAAATAGAAATAGAGGACAGTGACCGGTTTGGCCGGAAGTAAGACACGAAACAGAAGGTACGTTCAAAACAGTTCATTAGTATAACAAGAACATATGTACAAGGTCAGTGTTAGTAATTAAGTAAATAGAAATAAGTTGTAGTGACCGGTTTGGCCGGAAGTAAGACACGCAAAACGAAGGTAGGTTCAAAACAGTGTATTAGTATAACAAGAACATATATACAAGGTAAGTGTTAGTAATTAAGTAAATAGAAATAAGTTGTAGTGACCGGTTTGGCCGGAAGTAAGACACGGAAAACAGAAGGTTGGTTCAAAACAGTGTATTAGTATAACAAGAACATATGTACAAGGTAAGTGTTAGTAATTAAGTAAATAGAAATATGTTGTAGTGACCGGTTTGGCCGGAAGTAAGACATGGAAAACAGAAGTTAGGTTCAAAACAGTGTATTAGTATAACAAGAACATATATACAAGGTAAGTGTTAGTAATTAAGTAAATAGAAATAAGTTGTAGTGACCGGTTTGGCCGGAAGTAAGACACGAAGGAAACAGAAGGTAGGTTCAAAACAGTGTATTAGTATAACAAGAACATATGTACAAGGTCAGTGTTAGTAATTAAGTAAATAGAAATAAGTTGTAGTGACCGGTTTGGCCGGAAGTAAGACATGGAAAACAGAAGGTAGGTTCAAAACAGTGTAGTAGTATAACAAGAACATATGTACAAGGTCAGTGTTAGTAATTAAGTAAATAGAAATATAAGTTGTATTGTTGACCGGTTTGGCCGGAAGTAAGACACGGGAAACAGAAGGTAGGTTCAAAACAGTGTATTAGTATAACAAGAACATATGTACAAGGTCAGTGTTAGTAATTAAGTAAATAGAAATAAGTTGTAGTGACCGGTTTGGCCGGAAGTAAGACACGGGAAACAGAAGGTAGGTTCAAAACAGTGTATTAGTATAACAAGAACATATGTACAAGGTAAGTGTTAGTAATTAAGTAAATAGAAATAAGTTATAGTGACCGGTTTGGCCGGAAGTAAGACACGGGAAACAGAAGGTAGGTTCAAAACAGTGTATTAGTATAACAAGAACATATGTACAAGGTAAGTGTTAGTAATTAAGTAAATAGAAATAAGTTGTAGTGACCGGTTTGGCCGGAAACAAGACACGAAACAGAAGGTAGGTTCAAAACAGTGTATTAGCATAACAAGAACATATGTACAAGGTCAGTGTTAGTAATTAAGTAAATAGAAATAAGTTGTAGTGACCGGTTTGGCCGGAAGTAAGGCACGGGAAACAGAAGGTAGGTTCAAAACAGTGTATTAGTATAACAAGAACATATGTACAAGGTCAGTGTTAGTAATTAAGTAAATAGAAATAAGTTGTAGTGATCGGTTTGGCCGGAAGTAAGACACGGGAAACAGAAGGTAGGTTCAAAACAGTGTATTAGTATAACAAGAACATATGTACAAGGTCAGTGTTAGTAATTAAGTAAATAGAAATAAGTTGTAGTGACCGGTTTGGCCGGAAGTAAGACACGGGAAACAGAAGGTAGGTTCAAAACAGTGTATTAGTATAACAAGAACATATGTACAAGGTCAGTGTTAGTAATTAAGTAAATAGAAATAAGTTGTAGTGACCGGTTTGGCCGGAAGTAAGACACGGGAAACAGAAGGTAGGTTCAAAACAGTGTATTAGTATAACAAGAACATATGTACAAGGTCAGTGTTAGTAATTAAGTAAATAGAAATAAGTTGTAGTGACCGGTTTGGCCGGAAGTAAGACCTGGAAAACAGAAGGTAGGTTCAAAACAGTGTATCAGTATAACAAGAACATATGTACAAGGTCAGTGTTAGTAATTAATAAATAGAAATAAGTTGTAGTGACCGGTTTGGCCGGAAGTAAGACACGGGAAACAGAAGGTACGTTCAAAACAGTTCATTAGTATAACAAGAACATATGTACAAGGTCAGTGTTAGTAATTAAGTAAATAGAAATAAGTTGTAGTGACCGGTTTGGCCGGAAGTAAGACACGCAAAACAGAAGGTAGGTTCAAAACAGTGTATTAGTATAACAAGAACATATATACAAGGTAAGTGTTAGTAATTAAGTAAATAGAAATAAGTTGTAGTGACCGGTTTGGCGGGAAGTAAGACACGGAAAACAGAAGGTTGGTTCAAAACAGTGTATTAGTATAACAAGAACATATGTACAAGGTAAGTGTTAGTAATTAAGTAAATAGAAATATGTTGTAGTGACCGGTTTGGCCGGAAGTAGAACATGGAAAACAGAAGGTAAGGTTCAAAACAGTGTATTAGTATAACAAGAACATATATACAAGGTAAGTGTTAGTAATTAAGTAAATAGAAATAAGTTGTAGTGACCGGTTTGGCCGGAAGTAAGACACGGAAAACAGAAGGTAGGTTCAAAACAGTGTATTAGTATAACAAGAACATATGTACAAGGTCAGTGTTGGTAATTAAGTAAATAGAAATAAGTTGTAGTGACCGGTTTGGCCGGAAGTAAGACATGGAAAACAGAAGGTAGGTTCAAAACAGTGTATTAGTATAACAAGAACATATGTACAAGGTCAGTGTTAGTAATTAAGTAAATAGAAATAAGTTGTAGTGACCGGTTTGGCCGGAAGTAAGACACGGGAAACAGAAGGTAAGGTTCAAAACAGTGTATTAGTATAACAAGAACATATGTACAAGGTCAGTGTTAGTAATTAAGTAAATAGAAATAAGTTGTAGTGACCGGTTTGGCCGGAAGTAAGACACGCAAAACAGAAGGTAGGTTCAAAACAGTGTATTAGTATAACAAGAACATATGTACAAGGTCAGTGTTAGTAATTAAGTAAATAGAAATAAGTTGTAGTGACCGGTTTGGCCGGAAGTAAGACACGGAAAACAGAAGGTAGGTTCAAAACAGTGTATCAGTATAACAAGAACATATGTACAAGGTCGGTGTTAGTAATTAATAAATGAAATAAGTTGTAGTGACCGGTTTGGCCGGAAGTAAGACACGGAAACAGAAGGTACGTTCAAAACAGTTCATTAGTATAACAAGAACATATGTACAAGGTCAGTGTTAGTAATTAAGTAAATAGAAATAAGTTGTAGTGACCGGTTTGGCCGGAAGTAAGACACGCAAAACAGAAGGTAGGTTCAAAACAGTGTATTAGTATAACAAGAACATATGTACAAGGTCAGTGTTAGTAATTAAGTAAATAGAAATAAGTTGTGACCGGTTTGGCCGGAAGTAAGACACGGGAAACAGAAGGTAGGTTCAAAACAGTGTATTAGTATAACAAGAACATATGTACAAAGGTCAGTGTTAGTAATTAAGTAAATAGAAATAAGTTGTAGTGACCGGTTTGGCCGGAAGTAAGACACGGGAAACAGAAGGTAGGTTCAAAACAGTGTATTAGTATAACAAGAACATATGTACAAGGTCAGTGTTAGTAATTAAGTAAATAGAAATAAGTTGTAGTGACCGGTTTGGCCGGAAGTAAGACACGGAAAACAGAAGGTAGGTTCAAAACAGTATCAGTATAACAAGAACATATGTACAAGGTCAGTGTTAGTAATTAATAAATAGAAATAAGTTGTAGTGACCGGTTTGGCCGGAAGTAAGACACGGGAAACAGAAAGTACGTTCAAAACAGTTCATTAGTATAACAAGAACATATGTACAAGGTCAGTGTTAGTAATTAAGTAAATAAATAAGTTGTAGTGACCGGTTTGGCCGAGAGTAAGACCGCAAAACAGAAGGTAGGTTCAAAACAGTGTGTAGTATAACAAGAACATATGTACAAGGTCAGTGTTAGTAATTAAGTAAATACAAATAAGTTGTAGTGACCGGTTTGGCCGGAAGTAAGACACGGGAAACAGAAGGTAGGTTCAAAACAGTGTATTAGTATAACAAGAACATATGTACAAGGTCAGTGTTAGTAATTAAGTAAATAGAAATAAGTTGTAGTGACCGGTTTGGCCGGAAGTAGAACACGTAAAACAGAAGGTAGGTTCAAAACAGTGTATTAGTATAACAAGAACATATGTACAAGGTCAGTGTTAGTAATTAAGTAAATAGAAATAAGTTGTAGTGACCGGTTTGGCCGGAAGTAAGACACGGAAACAGAAGGTACAAAAACAGTTCATTAGTATAACAAGAACATATGTACAAGGTCAGTGTTAGTAATTAAGTAAATAGAAATAAGTTGTAGTGACCGGTTTGGCCGGAAGTAAGACACGGGAAACAGAAGGTACGTTCAAAACAGTTCATTAGTATAACAGAACATATGTACAAGGTCAGTGTTAGTAATTAAGTAAATAGAAATAAGTTGTAGTGACCGGCCCGGAAGTAAGACACGGGAAACAGAAGGTTGTTTCAAAACAGTGTATTAGTATAACAAGAACATATGTACAAGGTCAGTGTTAGTAATTAAGTAAATAGAAATAAGTTGTAGTGACCGGTTTGGCCGGAAGTAAAGACACGGGAAACAGAAGGTACGTTCAAAGCAGTTCATTAGTATAACAAGAACATATCTACAAGGTCAGTGTTAGTAATTAAGTAAATAGAAATAAGTTGTAGTGACCGGTTTGGCCGGAAGTAAGACACGGAAAACAGAAGGTAGGTTCAAAACAGTGTATTAGTATAACAGAACATATGTACAAGGTCAGTGTTAGTAATTAAGTAAATAGAAATAAGTTGTAGTGACCGGTTTGGCCGGAAGTAAGACACGGGAATCAGAAGGTAGGTTCAAAACAGTGTATTAGTATAACAAGAACATATGTACAAGGTCAGTGTTAGTAATTAAGTAAATAGAAATAAGTTGTAGTGACCGGTTTGGCCGGAAGTAAGACACGGAAAACAGAAGGTAGGTTCAAAACAGTGTATTAGTATAACAAGAACATATGTACAAGGTAAGTGTTAGTAATTAAGTAAATAGAAATAAGTTGTAGTGACCGGTTTGGCCGGAAGTAAGACACGCAAAACAGAAGGTAGGTTCAAAACAGTGTATTAGTATAACAAGAACATATGTACAAGGTCAGTGTTAGTAATTAAGTAAATAGAAATAAGTTGTAGTGACCGGTTTGGCCGGAAGTAAGACACGGAAAACAGAAGGTAGGTTCAAAACAGTGTATTAGTATAACAAGAACGTATGTACAAGGTCAGTGTTAGTAATTAAGTAAATAGAAATAAGTTGTAGTGACCGGTTTGGCCGGAAGTAAGACACGGGAAACAGAAGGTAGGTTCAAAACAGTGTATCAGTATAACAAGAACATATATGTACAAGGTCAGTGTTAGTAATTAATAAATAGAAATAAGTTGTAGTGACCGGTTTGGCCGGAGGTAAAGACACGGAAAACAGAAGGTAGGTTCAAAACAGTGTATTAGTATAACAAGAACATATGTACAAGGTCAGTGTTAGTAATTAAGTAAATAGAAATAAGTTGTAGTGACCGGTTTGGCCGGAAGTAAGACACGGAAAACAGAAGGTAGGTTCAAAACAGTGTATTAGTATAACAAGAACATATGTACAAGGTCAGTATTAGTAATTAAGTAAATAGAAATAAGTTGTAGTGACCGGTTTGGCCGGAAGTAAGACACGGGAAACAGAAGGTAGGTTCAAAACAGTGTATCAGTATAACAAGAACATATGTACAAGGTCAGTGTTAGTAATTAATAAATAGAAATAAGTTGTAGTGACCGGTTTTGGCCGGAAGTAAAACACAGGAAACAGAAGGTACGTTCAAACAGTTCATTAGTATAACAAGAACATATGTACAAGGTCAGTGTTAGTAATTAAGTAAATAGAAATAAGTTGTAGTGACCGGTTTGGCCGGAAGTAAGACACGGGAAACAGAAGGTACGTTCAAAACAGTTCATTAGTATAACAAGAACATATGTACAAGGTCAGTGTTAGTAATTAAGTAAATAGAAATAAGTTGTAGTGACCGGTTTGGCCGGAAGTAAGACACGGGAAACAGAAGGTAGGTTCAAAACAGTTCATTAGTATAACAAGAACATATGTACAAGGTCAGTGTTAGTAATTAAGTAAATAGAAATAAGTTGTAGTGACCGGTTTGGCCGGAAGTAAGACACGGAAAACAGAAGGTAGGTTCAAAACAGTGTATTAGTATAACAAGAACATATGTACAAGGTAAGTGTTAGTAATTAAGTAAATAGAAATAAGTTGTAGTGACCGGTTTGGCCGGAAGTAAGACACGGAAAACAGAAAGTAGGTTCAAAACAGTGTATTAGTATAACAAGAACATATGTACAAGGTCAGTGTTAGTAATTAATAAATAGAAATAAGTTGTAGTGACCGGTTTGGCCGGAAGTAAGACACGTAAAACAGAAGGTAGGTTCAAAACAGTGTATTAGTATAACAAGAACATATGTACAAGGTCAGTGTTAGTAATTAAGTAAATAGAAATAAGTTGTAGTGACTGGTTTGGCCGGAAGTAAAAGACACGGGAAACAGAAGGTACGTTCAAAACAGTTCATTAGTATAACAAGAACATATGTACAAGGTCAGTGTTAGTAATTAGTAAATAGGGAAATAAGTTGTAGTGACCAGTTTTGGCCGGAAGTAAGACACGGGAAACAGAAGGTTGTTTCAAAACAGTGTATTAGTATAACAAGAACATATGTACAAGGTCAGTGTTAGTAATTAAGTAAATAGAAATAAGTTGTAGTGACCGGTTTGGCCGGAAGTAAGACACGGGAAACAGAAGGTACGTTCAAAGCAGTTCATTAGTATAACAAGAACATATCTACAAGGTCAGTGTGTGGTCATCATAAAATAAATTGTAGTGACCGGTTTGGCCGGAAGTAAGACACGGAAAACAGAAGGTAGGTTCAAAACAGTGTATTAGTATAACAAGAACATATGTACAAGGTCAGTGTTAGTAATTAAGTAAATACAAATAAGTTGTAGTGACCGGTTTGGCCGGAAGTAAGACACGGGAAAGAGAAGGTAGGTTCAAAACAGTGTATTAGTATAACAAGAACATATGTACAAGGTCAGTGTTAGTAATTACAAATAGAAATAAGTTGTAGTGACCGGTTTGGCCGGAAGTAAGACACGGAAAACAGAAGGTAGGTTCAAAACAGTGTATTAGTATAACAAGAACATATGTACAAGGTCAGTGCTAGTAATTAAGTAAATAGAAATAAGTTGTAGTGACCGGTTTGGCCGGAAGTAAGACACGGAAACAGAAGGTAGGTTCAAAACAGTGTATCAGTATAACAAGAACATATGTACAAGGTCAGTGTTGGTAATTAATAAATAGAAATAAGTTGTAGTGACCGGTTTGGCCGGAAGTAAGACACCGAAACAGAAGGTAGGTTCAAAACAGTGTATTAGTATAACAAGAACATATGTACAAGGTCAGTGTTAGTAATTGCTAAATAGAAATAGTTGTAGTGACCGGTTTGGCCGAAGTAAGACACGGAAAACAGAAGGTAGGTTAAACAGTGTATTAGTATAACAAGAACATATGTACAAGGTCAGTGTTAGTAATTGGCAAATAGAAATAAGTTGTAGTGACCGGTTTGGCCGGAAGTAAGACACGGGAAACACAGAAGGTAGGTTCAAAACAGTGTATCAGTATAACAAGAACATATGTACAAGGTCAGTGTTAGTAATTAATAAATAGAAATAAGTTTGTAGTGAATTTGGTTTGGCCGGAAGTAAGACACGGGAAACAGAAGGTAGGTTCAAAACAGTTCATTAGTATAACAAGAACATATGTACAAGGTAAGTGTTAGTAATTAAGTAAATAGAAATAAGTTGTAGTGACCGGTTTGGCCGGAAGTAAGACACGGAAAACAGAAAGTAGGTTCAAAACAGTGTATTAGTATAACAAGAACATATGTACAAGGTCAGTGTTAGTAATTAAGTAAATAGAAATAGTTGTAGTGACCGGTTTGGCCGGAAGTAAGACACGGGAAACAGAAGGTACGTTCAAAACAGTTCATTAGTATAACAAGAACATATGTACAAGGTCAGTGTTAGTAATTAGTAAATAGAAATAAGTTGTAGTGACCGGTTTGGCCGGAAGTAAGACACGGAAAACAGAAGGTAGGTTCAAAACAGTATTAGTATAACAAGAACATATGTACAAGGTCAGTGTTAGTAATTAAGTAAATAGAAATAAGTTGTAGTGACCGGTTTGGCCGGAAGTAAGACACGGAAAACAGAAAGTAGGTCTAAACAGTGTATTAGTATAACAAGAACATACAAGGTCAGTGTTAGTAATTAATAAATAGAAATAAGTTGTAGTGACCGGTTTGGCCGGAAGTAAGACACGGAAAACAGAAGGTAGGTTCAAAACAGTGTATCAGTATAACAAGAACATATGTACAAGGTCAGTGTTATAATTGGCAACAGAAATAAGTTGTAGTGACCGGTTTGGCCGAAGTAAGACACGGAAAAACAGAAGGTAGGTTCAAAACAGTGTATTAGTATAACAAGAACATATGTACAAGGTCAGTGTTAGTAATTAAGTAAATAGAAATAAGTTGTAGTGACCGGTTTGGCCGGAAGTAAGACACGGAAAACAGCAGTAGGTTCAAAACAGTGTATTAGTATAACAAGAACATATGTACAAGGTCAGTGTTAGTAATTAATAAATAGAAATAAGTTGTAGTGACCGAGCCACGGAAGTAAGACACGGGAAACAGAAGGTGGTTCAAACAGTTCATTAGCAGTATAACAAGAACATATGTACAAGGTCAGTGTTAGTAATTAAGTAAATAGAAATAAGTTGTAGTGACCGGCTTGGCCGGAAGTAAGACACGGGAAACAGAAGGTAGGTTCAAAACAGTGTATTAGTATAACAAGAACATATGTACAAGGTCAGTGTTAGTAATTAAGTAAATAGAAATATTGTAGTGAATTGGTTTACTGGAAGTAAGACACGGAAAACAGAAGGTAGGTTCAAAACAGTGTATTAGTATAACAAGAACATATGTACAAGGTCAGTGTTAGTAATTAAGTAAATAGAAATGTTATGACCGGTTTGGCCGGAAGTAAGACACGAAAACAGAAGGTATGTTCAAAACAGTGTATTAGTATAACAAGAACATATGTACAAGGTCATGTTAGTAATTAAGTAAATAGAAATAAGTTGTAGTGACCGGCTTTACGGAAGTAAGACACGCGAAACAGAAGGTACGTTCAAAACACACCATTAGTATAACAAGAACATATGTACAAGGTCAGTGTTAGTAATTAGCAAATAGAAATAAGTTGTAGTGACCTGGTTTGGCCGGAAGTAAGACACGGGAAACAGAAGGTACGTTCAAAACAGTGTATTAGTATAACAAGAACATATGTACAAGGTAAGTGTTAGTAATTAAGTAAATAGAAATAAGTTGTAGTGACCGGTTTGGCCGGAAGTAAGACACGGGAAACAGAAGGTAGGTTCAAAACAGTGTATTAGTATAACAAGAACATATGTACAAGGTCAGTGTTAGTAATTAAGTAAATAGAAATAAGTTATAGTGACCGGTTTGGCCGGAAGTAAGACACGGGAAACAGAAGGTAGGTTCAAAACAGTGTATTAGTATAACAAGAACATATGTACAAGGTCAGTTAGTAATTAAGTAAATAGAAATAAGTTGTAGTGACCGGTTTGGCCGAAGTAAGACACGGAAAACAGAAGGTAGGTTCAAACAGTGTATTAGTATAACAAGAACATATGTACAAGGTCAGTGTTAGTAATTAAGTAAATAAGTTGTAGTGACCGGTTTGGCCGGAAGTAAGACACGGAAAACAGAAGGTAGATTCAAAACAGTGTATTAGTATAACAAGAACATATGTACAAGGTAAGTGTTAGTAATTAAGTAAATAGAAATAAGTTGTAGTGACCGGTTTGGCCGGAAGTAAGACACGGGAAACAGAAGGTAGGTTCAAAACAGTGTATTAGTATAACAAGAACATATGTACAAGGTCAGTGTTAGTAATTAAGTAAATAGAAATAAGTTGTAGTGACCGGTTTGGCCGGAAGTAAGACACGGGAAACAGAAGGTACTTTCAAAACAGTTCATTAGTATAACAAGAACATATGTACAAGGTCAGTGTTAGTAATTAAGTAAATAGAAATAAGTTGTAGTGACCGGTTTGGCCGGAAGTAAGACACGGAAAACAGAAGGTAGGTTCAAAACAGTGTATTAGTATAACAAGAACATATGTACAAGGTCAGTGTTAGTAATTAAGTAAATAGAAATAAGTTGTAGTGACCGGTTTGGCCGGAAGTAAGACACGGGAAACAGAAGGTAGGTTCAAAACAGTGTATTAGTATAACAAGAACATATGTACAAGGTCAGTGTTAGTAATTAAGTAAATAGAAATAAGTTGTAGTGACCGGTTTGGCCGGAAGTAAGACACGGAAAACAGAAAGTAGGTTCAAAACAGTGTATTAGTATAACAAGAACATATGTACAAGGTCAGTGTTAGTAATTAAGTAAATAGAAATAAGTTGTAGTGACCGGTTTGGCCGGAAGTAAGACACGGGAAACAGAAGGTACGTTCAAAACAGTTCATTAGTATAACAAGAACATATGTACAAGGTCAGTGTTAGTAATTAAGTAAATAGAAATAAGTTGTAGTGACCGGTTTGGCCGGAAGTAAGACACGGAAAACAGAAGGTAGGTTCAAAACAGTGTATTAGTATAACAAGAACATATGTACAAGGTCAGTGTTAGTAATTAAGTAAATAGAAATAAGTTGTAGTGACCGGTTTGGCCGGAAGTAAGACACGGGAAACAGAAGGTAGGTTCAAAACAGTGTATTAGTATAACAAGAACATATGTACACGGTCAGTGTTAGTAATTAAGTAAATAGAAATAAGTTGTAGTGACCGGTTTGGCCGGAAGTAAGACACGGGAAACAGAAGGTAGGTTCAAAACAGTGTATTAGTATAACAAGAACATATGTACAAGGTCAGTGTTAGTAATTAAGTAAATAGAAATAAGTTGTAGTGACCGGTTTGGCCGGAAGTAAGACACGGAAACAGAAGGTACTTTCAAAACAGTTCATTAGTATAACAAGAACATATGTACAAGGTCGATGTTAGTAATTAAGTAAATAGAAATAAGTTGTAGTGACCGGTTTGGCGGAGTAAGACACGGAAAACAGAAGGTAGGTTCAAAACAGTGTATTAGTATAACAAGAACATATGTACAAGGTCAGTGTTAGTAATTAAGTAAATAGAAATAAGTTGTAGTGACCGGTTTGGCCGATGACAAAACAGAAGGTAGGTTCAAAACAGTGTATTAGTATAACAAGAACATATGTACAAGGTCAGTGTTGTTAATTAAGTAAATAGAAATAAGTTGTAGTGACCGGTTTGGCCGGAAGTAAAGACACGGAAAACAGAAAGTAGGTTCAAAACAGTGCCGTGGTATAACAAGAACATATGTACAAGGTCAGTGTTAGTAATTAAGTAAATAGAAATAAGTTGTAGTGACCGGTTTGGCCGAGTAAGACACGGGAAACAGAAGGTACGTTCAAAACAGTTCATTAGTATAACAAGAACATGCTGTACAAGGTCAGTGTTAGTAATTAAGTAAATAGAAATAAGTTGTGGTGACCGGTTTGATAAGACACAGGAAAACAGAAGGTAGGTTCAAAACAGTGTATTAGTATAACGAGCATATGTACAAGGTCAGTGTTAGTAATTAAGTAAATAGAAATAAGTTGTAGTGACCGGTTTGGCCGGAAGTAAGACACGGAAAACAGAAAAGTAGGTTCAAAACAGTGTATTAGTATAACAAGAACACATGTACAAGGTCAGTGGTAGTAATAATAAATAGAAAATAAGTTGTAGTGACCGGTTTGTGCAAGAGTAAGACACGGAAAACAGAAGGTAGGTTCAAAACAGTGTATCAGTATAACGAAACATATGTACAAGGTCAGTGTTAGTAATTAAGTAAATAGAAATAAGTTGTAGTGACCGGTTTGGCGGAAGTAAGACACAAGGAAAACAGAAGGTAGGTTCAAAACAGTGTATTAGTATAACAAGAACATATGTACAAGATGATGTTAGTAATTAAGTAAATAGAAATAGTTGTAGTGACCGGTTTGGCGGAGAGTAAGACACGGAAAACAGAAAGTAGGTTCAAAACAGTGTATTAGTATAACAAGAACATATGTACAAGGTCAGTGTTAGTAATTAATAAATAGAAATAAGTTGTAGTGACCGGTTTGGCCGGAGAGTAAGACACGGAAACAGAAGGTACGTTCAAAACAGTTCATTGGTATAGCAGAAACATGTGTACAAGGTCAGTGTTAGTAATTAAGTAAATAGAAATAAGTTGTAGTGACCGGTTTGGCCGGAAGTAAGACACGGGAAACAGAAGGTAGGTTCAAAACGGTGTATTAGTATAACAAGGAGAACATATGTACAAGGTCAGTGTTGGTAATTAAGTAAATAGAAATAAGTTGTAGTGACCGGTTTGGCCGGAAGTAAGACACGGAAAACAGAAGGTAGGTTCAAAACAGTGTATTAGTATAACAAGAACATATGTACAAGGTCAGTGTTAGTAATTAAGTAAATAGAAATAAGTTGTAGTGACCGGTTTGGCCGGAAGTAAGACACGGAAAACAGAAAGTGGAGGTTCAAAACGGTGTATTAGTATAACAAGAACATATGTACAAGGTCAGTGGTAGTAATTAAGTAAATAGAAATAAGTTATGATGACCGGTTTGGCCGAATGAACACGGGAAACAGAAGGTACGATTAAAACAGTTCATTAGTATAACAAGAACATATGTACAAGGTCAGTGTTAGTAATTAATAAATAGAAATAAGTTGTAGTGACCGGTTTGGCCGAGTAAGACACAGGAAACAGAAGGTACGTTCAAAACAGTGTATTAGTATAACAAGAACATATACCAAAGGTCAGTGTTAGTAATTAAGTAAATAGAAATAAGTTGTGGTGACCGGTTTGGCCGGAAGTAAGACACGGGAAACAGAAGGTACGTTCAAAACAGTTCGTTAGTATAACAAGAACATATGTACAAGGTCAGTGTTATTAATTAAGTAAATAGAAATAAGTTGTAGTGACCGGTTTGGCCGGAAGTAAGACACGGAAAACGAAGGTAGGTTCAAAACAGTGTATTAGTATAACAAGAACATATGTACAAGGTCAGTGTTAGTAATTAAGTAAATAGAAAACAAGTTGTAGTGACCGGTTTGGCCGGAAGTAAGACACGGAAAACAGAAAGTAGGTTCAAAACAGTGTATTAGTATAACGAACATATGTGCAAGATTGATGTTAGTAATTAATAAATAGAAATGGCTGATTGTAATAGTGACCGGTTTGGCCGGAAATAAGACACGGAAAACAGAAGGTAGGTTCAAAACAGTGTATCAGTATAACAAGAACATATGTACAAGGTCAGTGTTGGTAATTAAGTAAATAGAAATAAGTTGTAGTGACCGGTTTGGCCGGAAGTAAGACACGGAAAACAGAAGGTAGGTTCAAAACAGTGTATTAGTATAACAAGAACATATGTACAAGGTCAGTGTTAGTAATTAAGTAAATAGAAATAAGTTGTAGTGACCGGTTTGGCCGGAAGTAAGACACGGAAAACAGAAAGTAGGTTCAAAACAGTGTATTAGTATAACAAGAACATATGTACAAGGTCAGTGTTAGTAATTAATAAATAGAAATAAGTTGTAGTGACCGGTTTGGCCGGAAGTAAGACACGGGAAACAGAAGGTACGTTCAAAACAGTTCATTAGTATAACAAGAACATATGTACAAGGTCAGTGTTAGTAATTAAGTAAATAGAAATAAGTTGTAGTGACCGGTTTGGCCGGAAGTAAGACACGGGAAACAGAAGGTAGGGTTCAAAACAGTGTATTAGTATAACAAGAACATATGTACAAGGTCAGTGTTAGTAATTAAGTAAATAGAAATAAGTTGTAGTGACCGGTTTGGCCGAGTAAGACACAGTAAACAGAAGGTAGGTTCAAAACAGTGTATTAGTATAACAAGAACATATGTACAAGGTCAGTGTTAGTAATTAAGTAAATAGAAATAAGTTGTAGTGACCGGTTTGGCCGGAAGTAAGACACGGAAAACAGAAGGTAGGTTCAAAACGGTGTATTAGTATAACAAGAACATATGTACAAGGTCAGTGTTAGTAATTAAGTAAATAGAAATAAGTTGTAGTGACCGGTTTGGCCGGAAGTAAGACACGGGAAACAGAAGGTACGTTCAAAACAGTTCATTAGTATAACAAGAACATATGTACAAGGTCAGTGTTAGTAATTAATAAATAGAAATAAGTTGTAGTGACCGGTTTGGCCGAGTAAGACACGGGAAACAGAGAATTACGTTCAAAACAGTGTATTAGTATAACAAGAACATATGTACAAGGTAAGTGTTAGTAATTAAGTAAATAGAAATAAGTTGTAGTGACCGGTTTGGCCGGAAGTAAGACACGGGAAACAGAAGGTAGGTTCAAAACAGTGTATTAGTATAACAAGAACATATGTACAAGGTCAGTGTTAGTAATTAAGTAAATAGAAATAAGTTGTAGTGACCGGTTTGGCCGGAAGTAAGACACGGAAACAGAAGGTAGGTTCAAAACAGTGTATTAGTATAACAAGAACATATGTACAAGGTCAGTGTTAGTAATTAAGTAAATAGAAATAAGTTGTAGCGACCGGTTTGGCCGGAAGTAAGACACGGAAAACAGAAGGTAGGTTCAAAACAGTGTATTAGTATAACAAGAACATATGTACAAGGTCAGTGTTAGTAATTAAGTAAATAGAAATAAGTTGTAGTGACCGGTTTGGCCGGAAGTAAGACACGGAAAACAGAAGGTAGATTCAAAACAGTGTATTAGTATAACAAGAACATATGTACAAGGTAAGTGTTAGTAATTAAGTAAATAGAAATAAGTTGTAGTGACCGGTTTGGCCGGAAGTAAGACACGGGAAACAGAAGGTAGGTTCAAAACAGTGTATTAGTATAACAAGAACATATGTACAAGGTCAGTGTTAGTAATTAAGTAAATAGAAATAAGTTGTAGTGACCGGTTTGGCCGGAAGTAAGACACGGGAAACAGAAGGTACTTTCAAAACAGTTCATTAGTATAACAAGAACATATGTACAAGGTCAGTGTTAGTAATTAAGTAAATAGAAATAAGTTGTAGTGACCGGTTTGGCCGGAAGTAAGACACGGAAAACAGAAGGTAGGTTCAAAACAGTGTATTAGTATAACAAGAACATATGTACAAGGTCAGTGTTAGTAATTAAGTAAATAGAAATAAGTTGTAGTGACCGGTTTGGCCGGAAGTAAGACACGGGAAACAGAAGGTAGGTTCAAAACAGTGTATTAGTATAACAAGAACATATGTACAAGGTCAGTGTTAGTAATTAAGTAAATAGAAATAAGTTGTAGTGACCGGTTTGGCCGGAAGTAAGACACGGAAAACAGAAAGTAGGTTCAAAACAGTGTATTAGTATAACAAGAACATATGTACAAGGTCAGTGTTAGTAATTAAGTAAATAGAAATAAGTTGTAGTGACCGGTTTGGCCGGAAGTAAGACACGGGAAACAGAAGGTACGTTCAAAACAGTTCATTAGTATAACAAGAACATATGTACAAGGTCAGTGTTAGTAATTAAGTAAATAGAAATAAGTTGTAGTGACCGGTTTGGCCGGAAGTAAGACACGGAAAACAGAAGGTAGGTTCAAAACAGTGTATTAGTATAACAAGAACATATGTACAAGGTCAGTGTTAGTAATTAAGTAAATAGAAATAAGTTGTAGTGACCGGTTTGGCCGGAAGTAAGACACGGGAAACAGAAGGTAGGTTCAAAACAGTGTATTAGTATAACAAGAACATATGTACACGGTCAGTGTTAGTAATTAAGTAAATAGAAATAAGTTGTAGTGACCGGTTTGGCCGGAAGTAAGACACGGGAAACAGAAGGTAGGTTCAAAACAGTGTATTAGTATAACAAGAACATATGTACAAGGTCAGTGTTAGTAATTAAGTAAATAGAAATAAGTTGTAGTGACCGGTTTGGCCGGAAGTAAGACACGGGAAACAGAAGGTACTTTCAAAACAGTTCATTAGTATAACAAGAACATATGTACAAGGTCAGTGTTAGTAATTAAGTAAATAGAAATAAGTTGTAGTGACCGGTTTGGCCGGAAGTAAGACACGGAAAACAGAAGGTAGGTTCAAAACAGTGTATTAGTATAACAAGAACATATGTACAAGGTCAGTGTTAGTAATTAAGTAAATAGAAATAAGTTGTAGTGACCGGTTTGGCCGGAAGTAAGACACGGGAAACAGAAGGTAGGTTCAAAACAGTGTATTAGTATAACAAGAACATATGTACAAGGTCAGTGTTAGTAATTAAGTAAATAGAAATAAGTTGTAGTGACCGGTTTGGCCGGAAGTAAGACACGGAAAACAGAAAGTAGGTTCAAAACAGTGTATTAGTATAACAAGAACATATGTACAAGGTCAGTGTTAGTAATTAAGTAAATAGAAATAAGTTGTAGTGACCGGTTTGGCCGGAAGTAAGACACGGGAAACAGAAGGTACGTTCAAAACAGTTCATTAGTATAACAAGAACATATGTACAAGGTCAGTGTTAGTAATTAAGTAAATAGAAATAAGTTGTAGTGACCGGTTTGGCCGGAAGTAAGACACGGAAAACAGAAGGTAGGTTCAAAACAGTGTATTAGTATAACAAGAACATATGTACAAGGTCAGTGTTAGTAATTAAGTAAATAGAAATAAGTTGTAGTGACCGGTTTGGCCGGAAGTAAGACATGGAAAACAGAAGGTAGGTTCAAAACAGTGTATTAGTATAACAAGAACATATGTACAAGGTCAGTGTTAGTAATTAAGTAAATAGAAATCAGTTGTAGTGACCGGTTTGGCCGGAAGTAAGACACGGAAAACAGAAGGTAGGTTCAAAACAGTGTATTAGTATAACAAGAACATATGTACAAGGTCAGTGTTAGTAATTAAGTAAATAGAAATAAGTTGTAGTGACCGGTTTGGCCGGAAGTAAGACATGGAAAACAGAAGGTAGGTTCAAAACAGTGTATTAGTATAACAAGAAAAAAGATATTTAAAAGAAGTGTTAATAATAAGTAACTAGAACTAAGTAAATCCAAACGTATTATTACGCTGCTTATTGCCTGACTAGTAGCTGTCGTCAATTGCTGTTAACTACTTTCGTCAACTGCCTTCGTTAACTATTTTTTATGTATAGCGCGACCCTTGTCGACTTTTTTTCATATAGATCGTATATAATGCGACCCTAGCTTCTGAGCAATACTAGTAGGCTTACCGGAGTCAAATATTGCAGTGACGGATATCATCCGGGATATATTTTATAGCATCTAAATGCTCTTCGTTCTGTTTTGTACAAAGCTGCCCTAAAATAGTGAGAAAAACCACTTACCATAAAATATCTGAAACGATGATTAAGATACCGTACATGTTTTTTAGTTCATGCCTGACTTCAGGTCATGACTGAATTCGGTTCGTGTCTGACTATGTTTCATGTCGGACTACGTTTCATCCCTGGCTACGTTTCATATCTCACTGACTACAGTTTATGCCTAATTTTGGTTCATCACTGACTACGGTTCGTGCCTGACTTCGCATTGCAGTGGATATCGGCTCGGAACGAAGAAATCGGGAAACCGAGTTCGAAATCCAATTGAATTCCTTCCGTTTACTTACGCACAGATACTCTTGGGAATGGTATTAATCCGTCTCTTTCCTCCAGTTATGGGTTAAATAGCAGGACAGACTGGGTTCTATAGCCTTGGTCGGGAACCAGTCTACCGCAAAAAGCAATGGCAATCTACTGCGGGATAATCTTCTGCCCAGTCAGTCATGTCTCTTTCGAGACATGATCGCCCAAGAGTGTATCACGTATGGCACTTAACCGACTGACTTCCCTTAAGTTATGGGTTAAATAACAGGAAAGATTTGGTTCTGTAGCCTTGGTTGGCAAACAGTCTACTGCAGAAAGTAATGACAACCTACCACGGGAAAATCTTCTGTCCAGTCAGTCATGTCTTTTTCGAGACATGATCGCCCAGGCACTTAACTAACTGACAATTTTTTAGTATGTGCGTTTTGTAATTTCAAGTTAGCAACCATTGGTCAGTTTCTCCTTTATCCCTGCACTACATGTTATTATTAATATTGTTGTTGTTGTTGTTGTTGTTGTTGTTGTTGTTTTCTATACCTGGATGCCAATTTAGTATTAAGGATTCTGTGAAAGGATTGATGGTCGAAAAAAAAAACAAAAAAAAACAAAAGGTTTGGTGTATACGATACAAATTTTATATAATCCAAAAGTTAAACTAAAGCACACAAAGTAAAATTGTACACCAGCAAAATCGGTTCCAAACCACTAAAAGCATTTTGGAAAAACCCAGACCAAGGCAAATTTCACAAGTCAGTGTGAAAAGCAAAATTCTGGATCCTAATTGGATAGGAAATAGAAAATTGGTATATAACGTCAGTCAAACTTTATTTTTGTTTGTTTTTTGTTTTTGTTTTTCACACCTAGAAGTGAAAATGCTTGCTGAAGCCGGCAACATGTGAAACTTCACTATTTAAACCACGTTCGCTGACTGGTCAAAATCAGCCCGGCCTGGGAGCGGGTAGGTGACAGACCTTGTGGCAATGTAACAAAAGAAATTTCAAGAAGCTTGCCCGGACGTAAGGTTGTGTCACATATCCATTCAACCTTTCTTCATTTTCACTCCACGACGCCAAAAAAAAAAAAAAGAAAAAAAATGGACACTCTGTCTGCGATAAGCACTATTTCTTTATTTCTTCTTTCTCATCCGATCTAACGAAAGGGAAAGGAATATAAGACTTTACATTCTGCTACTATCGAACCATGAACTCTCAACTTCTGTGGGACATTTCAAATACTTACATTTCTCTTTGAACAATTTTAACTACAAAACTACATGCATTTTCTCAATGAACATTTTTCTTCTCAAAAAGATGTTACAGTGAATACCACTTATATTTTTCTTACAATTTTGTCATTCTGTTAATAAATCTTTGCTTTAATGTAGAAACGAAATATCTTATCCTTCCATATTTCAACATCCAACCTTCAACCTTCTGATATTTAAATTATGGGACTTTGGACGTGTTTGGCACAAGGCTAATTTAACATGCATCACCGAGTCCTCTACAGGCGACACCCCGATCTAAGGAATTCTACCATTACTATTGTTAGCATCATTTTTGGTTCTGGTTCTGCCATCCGGTTAGAAACACTCATCGGGTAGGTTTTTCTATGTTTTCCCCAATGCTCCACCCTGTAATACACAGGGGAAATATATGATATATGATTCACGAGAAAAGAAAAACAAACAGGAAGAATGTTGTCTATGGTAACAAAAAAAAAGGGTTTAGTTCGACATTGTCGTCGCGACGTCAGAAGGCCGCCACGGGTTGCTGGGTCAAACGTCATCTGCTGAGAAAATTGATCGTTCTTCAGCAGTGGTAAAACGCAAGAGGGCAAAGGAAAGAGGAAAGCCTAGCAGAACAGGTTGGAAGCTTCAGCCGATCGACGGTAACAATGAATAGCCGTGCCACGTGATCAGATTCGCCCAAGTTTGTAAACATCTATCTGTCTGTCTATCTAAATCTTTCTTTGTATGTTTTTTTTTTTTAAATCGTATCACCCCGAGCAAGGCGGTAAGGCCACTGATGTGCAGGAGGCTACGTAATAGTGAAAAGATTGGAAAAGAAAGCCGGAAACCATGTCCTAAACAGGGAACAAGGGATGAGCCTCTTAACCTGTTCAATAGACATGGGTGGAGTGTGAACCGGGCGATAGATAGATCTATCTGAATTTTATATATATATATATATATATATATATATATATATATATATATATATATATAATTCCAGGTGAAGAGGGCTCAAGGTGTTACTATTTTTGGGTGCCCCGGCATTTCTTTTATTATGAACAGTGCTCAGTATAATAAATATTATAGAGCTTAATATAATTATATAGTTATGAATTAATTGTACATTGCGACACGGAAATTTCTATGTTTCGAGATAGATTCTCTTCATCAGGCAATGTTTGATGTTGGTTGTACAGATGATTAACATCAAACATTGCCTGATGAAGAGAATGTGTCTCGAAACAGAAATTTCCGTGTCGCAATGTACAATTAATTCATAACAACATAATTACACACACACACACACACACACACACACACACACACACACACACACACACACACATATATATATATATATATATATTGATGCATGTTCCATTAAATAATATAGACAAGTTTTGTCTATTTGTTTTTTTTTCATATTGTCTGTTAAGCAAAGATTATCACAATATTGATATATAATTTTATTATAATCCAATCTAAGCTTTCGACGTACATAAGCCATTTTCAAAGATGTCAATTACATCATAGTATAACAATTCGCGGACAAACAATAATGATAGTCTGTTTTTGTTGATATGGAAGATTCCCAAACTCGTGCATACCAGACGCTGGAAGCGAATATCGCACCACAGCTCATGACGTTACACATGGCCACGCGAGACTGAAAACAAGAAATATTAAGTATGGGAAAGATTAGATAGGATTATAAAAAATTATATATCAATATTGTGGTTTTCTTTCATCATTTAATGATAATGCTATTAAGCTTATCAGACAATATGAAAAACAGAAGTCAATTCTCGGTTTCAAAAAATCTTGCAAAACTAAGATATACCTCGTTGACATATTGTTTTATTCAAATTAGCAAATTTAAACTTACCTTAATCTGATTTGAAACACGTATTACTTGCTTACTGCCTGAAATGTACTATAAAAGCGTTTCTTAAATACAGCAGCCTTGTTATCAGGGGTTACCATCGTGTTATCATAGGTGATAACTGACATGACAGACGGAGGCCGTTAAAAAATGCTAAGTATGAAAAAAGAATCTGACATAATTTTATACAGCTTCGTTTTTTGTTTTTTAACTAAATAGTAAAATTAACAATTTAACACAATATTTTCAGCAATTATCTAATATTTTATAGAATTTTAGTTAATTTAACTTGAAAGCCTTAAGTTTGAAGATGTTTTATGAAAAATAAAAATTAAAATAATATAAAACTTTCTTTTAACATAAATTTACAGTGATAACAATAATTTAGGAAAAGTTATGATATTTATCAATTTTTTTGTTTAATATCTGCTTTTCACATATTCTTTATTAGATATTTCTACATATTGTGAATTTCACAATTACTTTATTAAAACAAAATTAGGAAACTAGGAATTAAAATATAAAACTTAAATTTTGAAGGGATGATTCCCAAAGCTCGTTGAATGTTGGAAGATAGGGCATAGGAGAAATGGAAGCGAGATGAAAGCATTATACTCTGCCGAAAATGTTTATATTGTTTTTTTCGTTTTTTGTTGTTGTTTTTTTTTTTTGTTTTTTGCTTTTTGTTTTTTTTTTACCAGAAAGAAGCGCAACCTTCGAAACACGTGACCTTTTAATGATATATATATATATATATATATATCACGTACGACTACCCGTGTAAAGAAAATACGGGTCATCATACGCACACAATTAAAATGTTTTCATTATTTTACAAATCAAATTTTTTTTTTTTAATCGTATCACCCCGAGCAAGGCGGTAACGCCACTGATGTGCAGGGGGCTACGTAATAGTGAAAAGATTGGAAAAGAGAAAGCCGGAAACCACATCCTAAACAGGGAACAAGGGATGAGCCTCTTAACCTGTTCAATAGACATGGGTGGAGTGTGAACCGGGCGATAGATACATCTCTCTACTCCAATTGAAAAAAAACAAAAAAAAACAAATAGAGAAAATTGGAAAAGAGAAAGCCTGAAACCATATCCTGAACAGGGAACAAGGGATGAGCCTCTTAACCTGTTCAATATACATGGGTGGAGTGTGAACCGGGCGATAGATCTATCTACTCCAATTGAAAAAAAAAACAAATAGAGAAGATTGAAAAAGAGAAAGCTGGAAACCATATCCTAAACAGGGAACAAGTGGCTCGATTATTTGTATTCAGCTTTTCAATTTTCGATTAGTAAATATAGTCTTCACGTTACAACTTAACAATCTAGCGTGGAGGATGAAGGGGGAAAATTTTTAAGATTTTTCAAATTTTATAAATTATTTTTATAAAAAATAGTAAAATGAAAAAATCTTGAAAAATTCATAATTCATTGATTTTTTTTTTCAGACTTAATAGTTATTGTTTATAAAACGAATTAAAAGTTTATCTAAATAAAAATGGCATCGTTTTATTGCATTTTTAATTTTTTTCACAATTCGGTGTAGATTTTCTGAAAAAGGGCTAATTTAGAAAAAAAAAAACATAAAACACAGTTGATTAGCATTCCCCCGAATTTAATTAATATTAGGTATATGAGCGAACTCTCTCGAATTTCTAGACAATTCAGGAAATTAATTGGTGGGGGGGTTATAAGTAAAAATAATAATAATCTTACCAAGATTTTTTAAAAATAATTATTTCAAAATTGATTTCAGTCATCAATGAATAAGTCCTAAAATTTTCATCAAAATTCGACCATTATTTGATTTTTGCAAGAATTTCAAAATTAATGTGTTTTTCAGCGGCAAAAAAGTGATTTGCGTAATATTACGTTTGCCGTAATAAATCCTTGTAAAAATTGCGTCATTCACGGACGAAAGAGAAACAAGGTTTTATACCACAATGTCGAACGTGCTAGAAAGAATTTAAAAATTTGAAATAGTAATTAAAAAATATTTTGATCTATCCTCTTAATAATAGCATGACCATTTTGCCAATAAAACTTTTTTTTTTTTTGTTTTTTTAGTTTGGGGTCTTTTATAACAAATTCGTGGAGGTATCTAAATCGGTCTCTTTTCCCTCCAGCTATGAGTTAAATAGCAGGACACACTGGGTTCTATAGCCTTGGATAGCAACCAGAAAGTAATTGCAACCTACTGTGGGAAAATCTTCTGCCCAGACAGTCGTGTTACTTTCGAGACATGATCGCCCACGCGTATATCACGTAAGGTACTTTACTGACAATGATTGAATGAATAAAAATGGCTTGTAGAGAATCTGTTCACTGGACAGATAGACGGAGAGAGAGACAAATAAAAAAAAAAGGGAATGCAACGCTTGACGTACTTGATGGATTTATTTTGAGCAGATGGGTGTCGGAGCGGGGTTTGAGTGGGAAAACAGAAGTAGGGGTGGTGTTGAGAGCTACGAAGAAGAGGGAGATGTGGAAGGCTTTGGTCGCCTACGTCTTGAAGGGACACGGCACATAGAAGAAAAAGTAATAGCTTAGTAGTTGTAGTAGGAGTAGCAGCAATTGTAGTGTTAGTAATAGTAGTAAATGTTTCGGTTCTGTTGAAGGTCTTCATTTGGCAGAAGAAAAAACAAGGCAATAAATAAAACAAACAAACCGCTGAGTAAAAACAAATGTGTGATAAAAAGATTTTTAAAAATACGCCCATAGAAAAAAACAAACAAACTAAAAAAAAAAATAATAATAATTAAAAAACACTTCCACCGCAGGACGTACAATAATCGCCAGTTATGTTACAAGTGCCGACATTTTTTTTTCTTTCATGTGGTTACGTCTGCTATTGTTATTAAGCTTGGCTTTCGTTTGTTACGATTGGGAAGTCTGTTTTTTGGGTTTTTTTCGCCGTTTGTTTTTTGTTTTTTTAGCGGTTTCTTTCCTTTTTTTTTTATATTTATTGCCTTGTTGAATTTGCCACTTTTGCTCCTCCTTTTTATTTTTTAAATAATCTTTTTCTTTAACTTTACGTTCTTTTCGTCTACTCTTTCCTTTAGTTGTATTTTTTTTTATTCAACTGTTTCGTTTCGTCTCCTCTTTTGTCTTGTATTTCTTTTCTTTTCCTAATATTAGTTTTTTCTCCTTGCAATTTCTTTCGTTTTTCTTCATTTCTTCTTTTTTTTCTTCTTCTAATTCTTTTTTTCTTCTTCATTTCTCCTTTCTTTCTGCACCTTCTTCTAATTCTTCTATATTTCCTTTTCTTCAACTTCGTTTCTTTTCTTTTTCTATTCTTCTTCTTCTTCTTCTTCTTCTTCTTCTTCTTCTTCTTCTTCTTCTTCTCATAATCTTCTTCATCTTCTTGTTTTTTCTTTCTTTTTCTTCTTCCTCTTTTGCTAATTCTTATTCTTCTTTTTCTATTCTTATCCTTTCTTCTTCTTCTTCTCATAATCTTCTTCATCTTCTTGTTTTTTCTTTCTTTTTCTTCTTCCTCTTTTGCTAATTCTTATTCTTCCTTTTCTTTTCTTATCCTTTCCTCTTCTTCTTCTTCTTCTTCTTCTTCTTCTTCTCATAATCTTCTTCATCTTCTTGTTTTTCTTTTCTTTTTCTTCTTCATCATTGGCTTCTTTTCGTCATCTTCTTCCTCATCTTTTCTTATTCATCATCTTTGAATCCCTTCTTCTTTTTTTTCTTCTTCTTCTTCTACTTCTTCTGCTTCTGTTGCTGCTTTTTCCTCACTATTGGTTTCTTCTCGTCTTCATCTTCATGTTCCTCTTCTTCTGCTGCTGATATTTCGTTATCTTTCTCTTCTTCATCATCTTTAACTTCTTCCTTTCTTCTTCTTCTTCTCCTTCTTCTTCTTCTTCTCTTGTTACCGCACCATCCTTTTTTCTAATTCTTTTTGCTTCTTCTATTGTTTTTTTTTTATCACTTTCCTTTCATCTCATTCATCAATTCCAACGTCTTAATTAGCACCGACCATTTGTATAAAAACAAAGTGTAGCAGACGAGTGGAATGACATTAATGTGTCTACCCGTTTAGTAAGCTTTCCAACCAGACCATCAGCAGCCAAAATTATTCGCCCCCGAATTCCCACAAACAAAAGAACGACAATTCATTCCAACCGAGTTACTTTATATTTGCTTCTAGACTGGCCCGTACTTCAACGCTCATTGGAGTATTTTACTCTTGTGTATCTACCATCGAACACGGGTACCAATCTTAGTATTATAGTTAGAAAAGGACCAAAGTGTAGTATCTGTTCTAAGGTACTCACTTCCTGCTTGCTGGCGTGGAAACAATGACCAGCTAAGACTAGCTTTTGACAAGCAATGACCAGCTTTGAGAAGCTAAGACTAGCTTTGTACCCAGTTACCGCGTAAGCGGGGGCTGGGTAATCTTTGACAAATGGCGCTCAGGTTCCCCACGTTAAAAACTGACCTTGTGTCACAACTTGCTCCAGTGGGGGAGTAGGGCAAATATCAAGTGTAGTATCTCTTCTCAGGTATTCACTGCCTTTTCGCCGGCCGGGAAGCAATGACTAGCTTTTGACCAGCTTTGAGAAGCTAAAACCAGCTTTCTACCCAGTTACCGCATAAACGGGGGCTAGGTAATCTTTGGCCAATGGCCTGAGCGCACGCGCTCAGGTTTCCCACGTTAAAAACTGACTTTGTGTCACAGCCCGCTCCAGCGGGGGAGTCGGGTAAATATCAAGTATAGTATCTGTTCTCAGATACTCATTTTCTGCTGTCCGGCTGCCGACAGCAAGGCTCTCTCTTAGTCGGACTCTTCGGCGTAGAGGAACCCAGACGAGGTTCCGCCGAAGGGTAGAGCCTTGTCTGGGGTAAATAGACAAGAGCCTGACAATGCCTTAAGCAGGGTCTAAGATATATTCTTCGACCGAGCTTAAGGGCTTGGAATTCCCACTCTAATTGACCTTGTGCCGCATCCGCCTTGGGGAAGTGGTAAATACCAGCCATCTCGATGGCGAGATAACTCAGATACTCATTGGTATTCGCAATTTCGGATTTATCAAAGTCTGTATATAACCATCACTCATTTTCAATACCTACGTTTTAAAGTGAATTTTAATAAATAAATAAAAACTCTTTTGAAGCTTTTATTTTAGCTCTAATTGAAAGCTAAATTATTAAATTTATTATTTCCAGTAAGTAATATATTTCAGATATAAATTATTTTGATTGGAACTTAAAATATTCTAGTTTCATTTTGGTGGTCATTTTTCAAATTTTGACATGTTCGTAGAATGCAAACAAATGTTAATTCTCGGTTTTAAAAAACTTCTCATTGTTTTTGGGGAATTAGCAAATTTAAAATTAAATGAATCTGATTGAAACAATGTTACTTGCTTACAGCATGAAATTTAGAATAAAAGTATTTCTTAATCATGGATGTCTGAACTGATTAATGCATGAAATGAGTGATGATGGCCAGATATATGATGACAGCTGAGTATGGCTGACCAGAATTGTACATAAATTTATGAAATCTTAGTGAACGCTTCGTTTCTGAGTTTTAACTACCAAGTAATTTTTCAAAATTAACATCTAAACTTATTTATAAATGGAACTTTGTCTCTGTGTGTGTGTGTGTATGTGTGTGTGTGTGTGTGTGTGTGTGTGTGTGTGTGTGTGTGTGTGTGTGTGTGTGTGTGTGTCCGTTACCTATAAACTCCGAAACAGCTGAACCGATTTTCTTGAAAATTTACGCAGTTGTAATTTAAGCGTCTGTGAGTGTTCGTAGCTAGGTTTTGTGTCGAGGTACCCCCATAAATATCGAAAATTGATACTCGAATAAATCAGGTTATAGAAGGAGGGGTCCGATTTTAATCAAATTTCATACACTCATAGACAAAGACATAAGAAACGATATTCAGAAGTTGAAAGGTTGCAGTTCCTACAATAGTGCAGAAAATCGATAATATATATATATATATATATATATATATATATATATATATAAAAGGCAAGATATTTGTGTATGTCTGTTTATCTGTCTGTATATCCTTTATTCAAATCCACAATTTTTATCTGATTCTCACCAAACTTCACACTTTTACGCTGAGTCTGAGCTCCAGGACCATGGATTAGTTTTAAAGCTTTCATTACACTCGTGCCACGCCGGGCTATACTGCTAGTATATATATATCAATCTCTTATCTATACACAGTGCTAAAAAGGTTGTAGTTCTTACAATAGTGCAGAAAATCAATAATATATATATATATATAAAGCAAGATGTTTGTGTGTGTGTGTGTGTCTGTTTATCTGCCTGTATGTTTGTATATTTTTAGCCCTTTTATTTTAGTTTTTGCTTCGGGTTTGGCTCTAAGTAGGTATAATTGTAGTTCTTAGTCTCAGCCATCATGCCATTTACTCAGAGGACTTATTTAGCCTTCAAAATTCAGTTTACGACGAAAAAACCTTATTTGATATCGATACCAGGAAATCAAAATTTGACTTACATCCAATCATTTTTCTTTCAGTCTACGGTTTCGCTTTAACTGGAAACAACTATTGCTTTTTAGTCTTTCGTGCTAACGTCCAAAAAGAGTCTGAGCTCCAGGACCACGGATTAGTTTTAAAGCTTTCATTACACCCGAGCAACGCCGGGTTATACTGCGAGTACCTAATACCTAGGCGCGCAAAATCAGGTGCAAAAATGTCCTATAGGTTTTCTAATAATAATTTCCTTCACATATTCATTGGGAATAATTCTTGTCCATACTTTGCTTTTATAGACTCTTTTTGGCACTGCTTCCGTCCAGATTCGATTCTTTGGGTCTATATCGTGCCATAAAATATAGCGCCATAAAATATAGCGCCATAAAATATTGTGCCATAAAATATAGCGCCATAAAATTACATATCTACTAAAAATACATTTCTATACAAAAATATTATTTTTATTTATAAATTAAAAATCATAAATAAATAAATAACTGTTGTGACCTCATCACCAAAATTGTTGTAGTCAGAAATAAAAAACACAAAGACGGAATAGTGTTAAACAAATATAGTATCTTCTTCTTCTTCTCCTTCTTTTTCCTCTTCTTCTTCTTTCTCTTCTTTTTGTTTTTCTTCTTTTTCTTCTTCTTTTTCTTCTTTTTTCTTCTTCTTCTTCTTTATTTTGGCTCTGTCTTTTCATTTCTTCTTCTTTTGCCTTTATTTTTCTTCTACTAATTTTTCTTCTTTTTTCTTCTTCTTCTTTTCTTTTGCTATCACCATTTCATTTTTCCTTCTTATTTTGTCTTTTTTTCTTCTCTTGCCTCCTCTTCTTCTATCTTTGTTTCCACCTTCCTCTGATTTTTTTTGATTTTTTTCCTTCTCTTCTTCTATTGTCATTTCCCCCTTCTTTCTCATTTCTTTCATTCTTTCTTTTCTATCATTGTTTTCCTCTTCCTTCTCATTTCCTTCTTTCTTTCTTTCTTTCTTTCTTCTTTTTTTTTCTTTTATCCTCGTTTTGCTGATCAGCAAAAAGAGCAACTCAAAATGCCAAATACAGGTAGGAGATACTAAAATTAAGCAGAAACAAAAAATTAAAATTTCCTAGTATCGATATCAAATAAGTTTTTTCGTCATTAACTGAATTTTGAAGGCTAAATAAGTCCTCTGAGTAAATGGTATCATGGTTGAGACTAAGAACTACAATTATACCTACTTAAAGCCAAACCCGAAGCAAAAACTAAAATCAAAGGGCTGAAAAGGTACAGACATACAGGCAGATAAACAGACACACACACAAACATCTTGCCTTTTATATATATTATCGATTTTCTGCACTATTGTAAAAACTACAACCTTGAAACTTCTGAATATCATTTCTTAAGTCTTTGTCTATGAGTGTATGAAATTTGATTAAAGTCCGACCACTCCTTCCATAACCCGATTTTTCGATTATCGATTTTCGATATTTATCGGAGGTACCTCGACACAATACTTAGCTAAGAACACTTGCAGACGCTTGTAATACAACTGAGTAAATGTTCAACAAAATCTATTCAGCCGTTTCGGAGTCTATTGGTAACGGACACATACACACACACAGACAAAGTTCTATTTATAAATAAGTTTAGATCTGGCGATCAGCGTTCAACCACTTGTGTCAGTGTCGACACTTCTTTCTACGTGATATGTTTGTTAAATGTGGGAGTAACGACATAATACGACATATTCTTTTTAATATTTGTAAGTTTCCGTAAATTGTTGGGGAAGATAGTGGAGTAGTTCCGGTTTTGAATTTAGAGTTTCTCTCCGAGATTTGGTTCTACACAAGGCCTAAGCCTAGTGTTTTTCTGTATAACCCATAGATTATGGATGCAGAAAGAAGAGAAGTGTTCATGCTTTTTCAGAGCACATTAATGCAATGTGAATGTAACATAATTCGAACTTAGCTAACCGATTCCATTTCAAGTGTCAATAACTGTTACGACATTTGCCCATTTTTAAGGCAAGTTATCATGACAAAAATGTTTCTAAAACAATCTGGTCAGCGCGGTTCTGGTTCATAAAGATCGGATTCAGACATTTGGCGTCGCAAGACTATTTGGAAATGTATCAGATTGGAAAGAAATTCTCGTGGCTTGTAGAATAGTGAAGACAACCTTTCATGCCAACCCGTTTCGTTACTCAAAACAAGGCAAGTAATTTTATTGAATAACCTGCGTCTATAAACTGAAGTAACAACGAGGAAGAAAAAAACGCTCCTCGTCTGTCAGTTAAGTACCATACGTGGTACACTTTTGAGCGATCATGTTTCGAAAAAGACATGACTGGTTAGGCAGAAGATATTCCGGCAGTAGGTTGCAATTTCCTTCTGCGGTAGACTGGTTGCCAAATAAAACTTAAGAATTCAATCCGTTCTGCTATTTAATCCATAGATGAAGAGAAAAAGAAATGGATTAATACCTTTCCAAAGGTTAATTACAAGTGAATGCAACAAATTCAACTGGAATTCGAACTCGATTCGACCGATTTTCAATTCCAAGCTGAAATCTATTACACGTCAACGTACATCCTTGTTACAACTGCGCTTAAACACGGATTACGAAATAATTTTTTAAACTCATCTTGACAAAGTTCCTCTAGGAGCAAAACGCGTTGGCATAAAAATGTTTCCTCTTGTTTCTATCTTTACTAATATTGTCTTTAGAAATACATTTATTTATATTTAAATTGGTAAAACTTTTGTATCCGATTTTATTAAGAAATTATGATCTTTCTTTTTTTGGTGTGATAATAGCACACACACATTAAATTAAATATATATATTATTGGTAGTACAAAATCGTATTGAGGCAAGAAATCAATTACGTTTAATACTTACAGGCATTGTGTAAGAAAACAGGATGAAAAATAAAAAAATAAAAGAACACAGGAAAACCGACCGACCGATTTCAATCCCAACCTCTTCAGGGTCATCTAGGAAAATTTATTTCATCTCTTTTTTTTTTAAATTAAAAATGAACATGAAATTGTATGACAAGAAAAAAACATTATTTAAATATATTGTGCAGCAATCTTTCTTTTAGGTAATTTCGTTAAAAATGACAGACAAGATGGTACGGTTAAATTTTTATATGATTTTTCATCTGATCTTATATATTTTTCTCAAGATGTAAGTTATCTAAAAATTGTCTGAATGCCGTATTTTTCTAAGAGCTTTAGGCTATACTTTTATCCATTATCAACGATGAATTTTATTTTATTTTATTTTTAACTGAATACATAAACTGTTTTGTAGAGTCATAGAAATACTTTATATAAAAGCTTTATATATATATATATCTTGCTTGTAAGAGAGAAGACTGGGAAACTGTCCCTCTTGTCTTCATTAAGTCCTATGGGTGTCTAAGAAATTAAAATTTCTCGTATACTCAGATCGATAGACGAAAATATATAAATATAATGGTGAAAAAATAAACGTAGCAACTAAAATGACGTTTGAATGATAAAATATAGATAAATACATAGAAACAAAAATAGAAAAAAGAAAATTGAGATAGATAGATAGATAGATAGATAGATAGATAGATAGATAGATAGATAGATAGATATTCTTTCAGCTATGAGTTAACATAGAGAAACAGGGATTTCCTGCCGTTGGGGTGGCAACCATTCTAGGTAATAATTCGTGCAATATGTCTTAATGCTACGAATTCAACTGGAGAACCGAGTTCAAATTCCAGTCGAATTCTTTGCATTCACTGACGCGCAAATACCCTCGGGAAAGGTATTAATCCGTCACTTCCCTCCAGTTATGGGTTAAATAACAGGACAGACTGGATTCTATAGCACTGGTTAGCAACCAGTCTACCGCAGAAAGTAATGGCAGCCCACTGCGGGAAAATCTTATGCACAGTCCGTCACCCAAGTGTGTATTACGTATGCCACTTAACTGACTGAACTTAGATAGATAGATAGATAGATAGATAGATAGATAGATAGATAGATAGATAAAGAACAGTCTTGCATAGATAGATAGATAGATAGATAGATAGATAGATAGATAGATAGAAAGAAAGAAACAGAATGAAAAAGAAAAAAGAAAGAAAGAAAATTTTCTCAAATATTCAGGTCGGCAGACGAAAATAAATATATACTGTTTCAAAAATATACAGTACGTCTACTCAAATATGGATATTCATTCAAATTAAGTTTAAAGTGATAAAAAAATTATATTTGCGAAAAAGTGTTCCTTCTCTTCTTCTATTGTCATTTCTCCCTTCTTTCTCATTTCTTTCTTTCTTTCTTTTCTATCATTGTTTTCCTCTTCCTTCTCATTTCCTTCTTTCTTTCTTTGTGTTCTAACAGTAGACGGAAAGTGCGACACAGAGATCCGAAGGCAAATTGGCATGGCGAAGGACGCGTACCAGAAGTTGAGTAAAGTATTAAGAGACAAGAAACTTTTACTAGAAACAAAGAAGAGTGTACTGGATTGCTATGTGATGTCAGTTCTTCAATATCGCAGTGAATGCTGGACAATATCAGCAAAGATGAAGGAAAAACTTGAAGCAACTGAAATGTTGTTCTACAGAAGGATGCTGTGAATATCATGGATCAAGCATGTGAGCAAGGATGAGGTTTTGGAAAGGAACCGTTGCCTTGGATATCTCCAAAGCGTTCGACAGGGTCTGGCATGCTGGCCTCTTGTGCAAACTGCGGAGCTATGGGATAACTGGACATCTGTTTGACCTCATCCAGTCTTTCCTCTCTAACCGCACATTGAAGGTTGTATTAAATGGGCATGCCTCCCAAAACTACCATACGAACGCGGGCGTCCCTCAAGGTTCTATCCTAGGTGCCACGCTCTTTCTGATCTACATTAATGATCTCCCCGACGCCATTAGATCCGAAGTTGGCATGTATGCCGATGACACAACAATCTACTCTCGCATCGATCAAAAACCAGGTGTGGACGACAAAGCGAACCTTGCTGCCGTACTTGAAAAGGACCTCCAATCCGTAGTGGCCTGGGGTAGAAAATGGCTAGTAAATTTCAATGCTTCTAAAACGAAGCTGTTATCAACTAACCACCATAGACAATCACATCTACCTCCCATTAGCATGGGACAGGCTAGCCTCCCAGAGAGTAAAATACTACGCTTCCTTGGCCTTACACTTTCGGTGGACCTCAAATGGAATGACTATATCGAATCCATTGCCAAATCTGCTGCTATGAAAGTTGGCTCTCTGTGCAGGGCCCGGAAGTTTTTCCCACCTGAATATACGAATCTACCCTCCGCCCGTGTATTGAATATTGCTGCCATATCTGGTCGGGTGCCCCTGCTGCTCTCCTTGGGCTTCTTGACAAAATACAAAGGAGGATCTGTAACATGGTTGATACTGACTTGGCAGACCGGCTGCAACCACACTCTCACCGGCGTGATGTGGCTTCCCTGTGCCTCTTCTACAAGTACTTTCATGGCTTCTGCTCCGATGAGCTTAGATCTCTGGTGCCGCCTAAGCACGAATTTACATGAGATACTAGATTAGTAACTAGGTCTCACCCTTTTACAGTTAAACAGATAAGATGTAACCGTAAATTCTACTCCAACAGCTTCTTTTCTCGCGCTTCCCGCCTGTGGAACTCCCTTCCACATGTCTGCTTTCCCGACAGCTACAATCTCCAGGTGTTTAAATGTAGGGTCAATAGACACCTCCTATCACACTAACTCCCAACTATTCTCAGAACACTCTCATCTACCCAACCCTCATTCTCGGTATCCTTACCCGCCTATCACCCACCCTCTGACATTTCCTATATTTAATCATCCTTTCTCCACTCTACGTAGCCCCCTGCACAGTCGTGGCAGTGACATGCCTTGCTCGGGGTGAAACGCTTATAAAAAAAAATGAAAACGAAAATGAAAATAAATACTGAGCATCAGGAAGAGACAGCTGAAGTTCCTGGGACATGCAATGAGGAAGGAGGGCTTGGAGAAGCTGATACTGACAGGCCAGATAGGGGGAAAAGAGACAGGGGAAGGCAGCGGATAACATATTTGAAGGGCCTGAGCAGGTGGATGACAGAACGGGAGTTGCGTGGAGTAAGAGGATAAAACATTAAAAGCCACCAGCGATAGGGAGACGTGGAAAGCCATGATCGCTTACGTCCTGAAAGGACAGGGCACATAGAAGAAGGATATATATGCGAACTGTTTTAAGAAATTTTAACGTGGTTATAAAACGGGGGATCAATTCTATATTATAATCAATATATAAACTGATCCCTCATTTTGTGGCCATGCTAGTTTCTATACATTCATATTCTAGATTTATGGGCTTGAGCTAGTGGATGACCGAACGGATGACAATTGCATGGTGTAACAGGAGAAGGTGTCCTAAGAGTCACCAGGGATAGGGAGACGTGGAAAGCCATGATCGTCTATGTCCTGAAAGGACAAGGCACACAGAATAATATATATGCCAACTGTTTATAAGAAATTATAATGTGGTTATCAAATGGGGGATCAATTCTGTATTATAATCAATATATAAACTGATCCCCCACTTTGTGGCTATGCTAGTTTCTGTACATTTATATTCTAGATTTATGGGCTTGAGCTAGTGGATGACAGAACGGGGTTTGCATAGTGTAAGAGGAGAAGGCTTGCTCAGAGCCACCAGGGATAGGGAGACGTGGAAAGCCATGATCGCCTACGTCTTGAAAGGATAGGGCATATAGAAGAAGAAGAAGATCCTCGTTTTCCCTTTCCTTCCTTCTTTCTTTTTTCTTTCTTTCTTCGTTTTCCTCTTCCTCTCATTTCCTTTTTTTTTCTTCTTTTTTTTCTTCTTTTTTTTTCTTCTATCAATGTTTCCCCCTTCTTTTTCATTTTATCTTTTTCTTCCTTTTTCCTCCTCCAGTCTTTATTCTTCATCCTCTCCTCCCTGTGCCTTTTTTCCTTCCTTTTCTTCTTATCCGCGTCAATACTCGTTTATTAGCATTTCGACCTTCCTTCTTTTCCACAACCACACCCAGTGCCGCTCGACCCCAGACAGCAGCAAAGATGGCTAATCAAAGAATATCCGTCTGCAGAAATAAACACGTCGCTGGTGCCGACCCAAAACTCTGGCCACCCAAAGTGCCATATTAAATTAAGCAGAATAGTAATTTCAACTACTTACCAATATCCTTCAGACATTTGAGGCAACACGTCGAAAACAGAAACAAACACCAAAATGGCTTCGTTTCATGCTAAATAGATTTTAGTTAGTGAACCCGTCAGCTGCACAATAAAAAATTAAATGAAGATCACACACTGTTGGAATATTATTGGGAAAAAAAAAACAATGTTTGCATTTTAAAAATCAAATTCTTGGGGGTTCATTTTACACCAAGCAAGTTGATAATACCAGCAGGCCGCAAAGGGTTCTTCTTCTTCTTCTTCTTCTTCTTCTTCTTCTTCTTCTTCTTCTTCTTCTTCTTCTTCATCATTCTTCTTCTTCTTCTTCTTCTTCTTCTTCTTCTTCTTCTCTAAAAAAAGAAAAAAGATAACCAAAGAAAGAAAGAGAGACAAAGAAGAAAGAAAGAAAAGAGAAAGAAAGAAAGAAATAAAGATAACCAAAGAAAGAAAGAAAGAAAGAAAGAAGGGCAAATAAAAACGAAAGAAAGAAAGAGAGACAAAGAAAGAAAGAAAGAAAAGAAAGAAAGAAAGAAAGAAAAGCAAATAAAAACGAAAGAAAGAAAGAAACAAGGAGAGACAAAAAAGAAAGAAAGAAAGAAAGAAAGAAAGATAACCAAAGAAAGAAAGAAAGGCAAATAAAAAAGGTAAGCAAAGAAAGAAAGGCAAATAAAAAAGAAAGAATGAAAGAAGAAGAGACAAAGAAAGAAAGAAAGAAAGAAAGAAAGAAAGAAAGATAAGCAAATTATAAACAGATGGCATATATATTCTTCTTCTATGTGCCCTCTCCTTTCAAGACGTAGGCGATCATGGCTTTCCACGTCTCCCTATCCATGGTGGCTCTTAGCACGCTTTCTCCTGTTACACCATGCAACCCTCGTTCCGTCATCCACTAGCTCAAGCCCATAAATTTAGAATATAAATGTATAGAAACTAGCATAGCCACAAAATGAGGGATCAGTTTATATATTGATAATAATATAGAATTGATCCCCCATCTTATACCCACATTATAATTTCTTATAAACAGCTGGCATATATATTCTTCTTCTATGTGCCCTGTCCTTTCAGGACGTAGGCGATCATGACCTTCCACGTTTCACTATCCCTGGTGGTTCTTAGCACGCCTTCTCCTGTTACACCACGCAACTCAGTTCTGCCATTTCATCACTCTGACCAGTCAAGTACGTTACACGCTGTTTTCCCCTGTCTCTCCTTCCCTCTATCTGGCCTGTTAGTATCAGGTTCTCCAAGCCCTCCTTCCTCATTGCATGTCCCAGAAACTTCAGCTGTCTCTTCCTAATGCTCAGTATTAATTTCCTTTTCGTTTCCATCCTTTCCAAAACCTCATCATTGCTCACATACTCGGTCCATGATATCCGCAGCATCCTTCTGTAGAACCACATTTCAGTTTCTTCAAGTTTTTCTTTCATCTTCGATGATATTGTCCAGCATTCACTGCCATATTGAATCATGTTTCCAACTATTATATTCAGTCAGTCAGTTAAGTGCCATACGTGATACACGCTTTGGGCGATCATGTCTCGAAAGAGACATGACTGACTGGGCGGAAGATTATCCCGCAGTAGGTTGACATTGCGTCTACGGTAGACTGGTTGCCAGCCAAAGCTATAGAACCCAATTTTCCCGGCTATTTAACCCATAACTGGAGGGAAGAGACAGATTAATACCTTTCCCATGTGTATTTGAATGTAAGTCAATTCAACTGGAATTCGTACTCGGCTCTCCGATTTGTCGTTCCGAGCCGATAACTCTTGCACCACAACGCACATCCCGAACGCTTAGGGTTACAGAGAATAAAAAAAGAATGAGATAATTTTAGTGAGAAAGAACAATAAAACAAAACATGTTTCTTCTTCTATGTGCCGTGTTCATCAGGACGTAGGCGATCATGGTATTCCATATCTATCTATCCCTTGTAGATCTTAAGCACGTTTTCTCCTGTTACCCCATCCAAACCCAGCTCTGTCATCCACTCGCTCAGGCCCATCAAGAATGTTACGCGTTGCTCTCCCGTCTCTCTTTCCCTCTATCTAACCTGTAAGTTTTTTTTAATCGTATCACCCCAAGCAAGGCGGTAATGCCACTGATGTGCAGGGGGCTACATAAGAGTAAAAAGATTAGATAGGAGGAGAGTGAAAAGAAAGACGAACCAGTTAGAAAGAAGCAAGAGAAGGATGGGAATACAGGTGTGATGACAGTTGCAAAGGTGGAGAGAAAGGAAAAGATATACAGGGCGATGTAGAAAGAACTGGAGTCAAGTGGTTAAGAGATGGGTATTGACATTGCATTTAAATTCCTGGGGATTGTAGCCGTCAGGAAAGCAAGAATATGGAAGTGAGTTCCACAGGCGGGAAGTGCGAGAAAAGAAACTGCAGGAGTAGAATTGTCATCTGCATTTGGTTGATCTAATTGTGAACGGGTGAGACACAGTTGCCAGTCTGGCTGCACGAGTAAACACCTGTTGCAGGAGCACCAGTGACTTAAGTTTGTTGGAGAAGAAGCCATGAAAGTATTTATAGAACAGACAAAGGGAAGCCACATCCCATCAGTGGGAAAGTGGCTGGAGTTGAGCCACCAAGCCGGTACCTATCATATTACTGATTCTCCTTTGAAGCCTGTCAAGAACACTGAGATGAACAGCAGGGGCGCCTGACCATACCAGTCAGAAGCAGCTCATTATATTCTTGCAAATACCCTTTGGACAGGCATGAATCCACATCTCCTCTACTCTTGATACATGTTGACATGACACACACACACACACACACACACACACACACACACACACACACACATATATATATATATATATATATATATATATTAATCGTATCACCCAGAGCAAGGCGGTAATACCATTGATGTGCAGGGGGCTACATAAGAATAAAAATATTAAGTAGAAGAGAGTGAAGAGGAAGACGAACCAGTTAGAAAGGAGCAAGAGAAGAATGGAAATACAGGTGTGATGACAGTTGCAAAGGTGGAGAGAAAGGAAAGGATATACGGGGTGGTGAAAGAACTAGAGTCAAGTGGTTAATAGATAAGTATTTAGATTGCATTTAAATTCCTGGAGATTGTAGCCGTCAGGAAAGCAAGAATATGGAAGCGAGTATCAAATTCTCTAAGCCCACTTTCCTCATTACATATCCGAGGAACTTCAGCTGTTTTTTCCTGATGTTGGAAGCCATAAAAGTTTAATTGGGGTTGTCTTTAAGTTTTTGAAGATGGCGGGATACTAAAAACTGGTAGAGAGGCTGGAAATGCGGGAAAAGAATCTGTTAGAATAGAACACAGTTTTCTGTTGTTATTTTTTTTTCTTATTGATTTCACCCCAAGCAAGGCAGTAAAGCCACTAAGACACAAGTCGTTACTGGGTGTTGAAGAATTAAGAACAGCAATATTACTAAAAGAGTAATCAAAAGAACAGTAGAGTTTGATATTTCATTTAAGTTTCTGCTGATTAAAATTGGTTGGGAAGAATGAAGCTGGAAGGGAATTCCACAGGTGAAAAGCGCGAGAAAAAGTGACTCTCAGCATAACTGCATCTAGGTAGTTCATAGGTTCCCAACCAGTGGGCCGCGACCCTCTGAGGATCGCGAAGCTTTGTCGGGGAGCGTGTAGCCTTGTTAGAAGTACCTTGGGATAACATTAATTGTATTTCAGAAATTACATTTTTCAAACTCTTACATTTTTTTTTATTTAGGTGCAAAGTGATAGTTATGACAAACGTTTTGAAGGTTTTTATTTCTAAGCCTTAAAAAAAAATTAATGTATATATTATCCTTATATCTGTCTTTTCTGTCTTACTCTTCTATATACCTCTTCTTTTCAGCACTATCCAACTTCGGCAAGCGAGAACTGAACCGTTCCCTTGTCAAATCTCTTTAAAAGACGGCTTAAAATTTCTCCAATCTTATAGAAATCACAAATAAATGCGTTCCAAATAGTTATATCTTTGAATTTTGTGGTGTTCATTTTTGTAATTGGATTGGATATTAAAGATGACATGAGACTGGCTCTAACAAACACTAGGCTACAAATTTCAAAGCTTGAATGCAACATCAGGCATTTCACTAGCTGAGTTGGATAGCTTTTTAAACCTATGATAATATTATTTTAAGAAATTTATCTTCTTTTTGTGAATTCAGGTTGGACCAATGTGCTTTAATTTGGTAATAAATTATTACAGAATTTTAAAATATTTTTAGATGTTTCTTTCCCTGTCCTTCACAGAAAATGAAGCTGCTGACATTAAGCCCTAAGTAGGGAGCCGCATGGGTTTCAAACTTTTAGATAAGGGGTCGCGAGTGCCAAAAGGTTGGGAACCACTGAGCTAGTTCGACAATAAAACGGTTCGACCTAATAGAACTAGACACTGTTGCTTAACGTTTTAACGTTCCATGCCCCGAGAATTATTATTGTTTAATACGAACAGTCGCTGGGTGACGGTCAGGTGACACCTGTCGCTTATGTCGCTTCTTAACGGGTGAGGGATCAGTTCCGAGGAATTTTTATTCCCTTTACGCTGTCTAAGACAATACCGAACGATTAGCAAGAACAAAAATAGGACAAACGGAAACGGTATCGGTCAGAATCGTTCTCTCTATCTTTATCCACGCGCGTGTCTCAGTGTGTATGGTTTGGTTTGATTGCTTTGTTTTACGGTTTATCAACCCATCTTGAGTCATTTAACGCCGAATCGAATTATTAAAAATCGAACAAAAAGTTAAGCACAATTTCAAGAAGTTTATATATTTAACAAATTAATATTTAAACAAATTCATGCATTTAACCGGATGTACGTTGTGGTGCAGTGGATATCGGCTCGGAACGAGAAATCGTCGAGCCGAGTTCAAATTCCAATTGAATTCACTTACGCGCAAATACCCTTGGCGAAGGTATTAATCTATCTCTTCCTTTCAGTTATGGGTTAAATAACAGACCAATATTCAATGCACTGGCGGATGGTAGATTTATGTATGTGCAGGATTTTTTCAGGCGGAAATAAGTTTTTTTCGTCGTATACTGTATTTTGAAGGCTAAATAAGTCCTTTAAGTAAATGGTATCATGGCTGAGACTAAGAACTACAATTATACCTACTTAGAGCCAAACCCGAAGCAAAGACTAAAATAAAAGGGCTGTAAAAAATACAGACATACAGGCAGATAAACAGACACACACAAAAACATCTTGCCTTTTATATATATATTATTGATTTCCTGCACTATTGTAAGAACTGCAACCATGAAACTTATGAATATCGTTTCTTATGTCTTTGTCTATGAGTGTATCAAATTTGATTAAAATCGGACCACTCCTTCTATAACCTGATTTTTTCGATTTTCGATATTTATCGGGAGTACATCGACACAAAACCTTGGTAAGAACACTCACAGTCGCTGATAGTACAACTGTGTAAATGTTCAAGAAAATCGGTTCAGCCGTTTCGGGGTCTATAGGTAACGGAAACACACACAGACACACAGACACACACACACGCACACGCACACACACACAGACAAAGTTCCATTTATAAAGAAGTTTAGATAGATTGGTAGGGATCGCCAAAATTAGGGTACGGCTTCACTTTCACTTTTTCTGTGAAATTGCTTTCGTGAGGGAGCACTTTTAAATGAATATAAAATAGTGTTTTCAACCGATTTTAATGGAATTTTTTTTCAGTACTGATTTATGAAACATTTATTTTTAAGTTGTAATATTTTTTAACACAATTCCCGTCAGATATTAAATTATATTGAATCTTTGCTTTCTCCAAACACATAGAAAAATTATTCATATATTTAATAACATGGTTCTTCTCCATGACACTAGAGCCATAGTTGTTTGGCCCTCCTCCATGATTCTACATAGCTTTTTGACCCTCACTCTCCAAAAGATTGCCGACCCCTGTATTAGAATATTAAGTTTAAATTAAAAAAAAAAAAGACATGGTTATTTTTTTTCCAACTGCTCATCTTAGTCAGATAAGTTGTTTATTAATTAAAACATATTATTATTGTTGCTGTCATTGTAGTAAGCGTCGGCTTTGCTTTTGAATGGCCATGTGTCAAACATGACCAGGTTGGCCACATTAAAAAAATATTTTATGTTTTCCAAACAATGAACAACGGATAAAAAAGGTCTCGTTTGTAATATAAATCTAAGATTTATTTAAGAATAGAAATTGACGAAGCCATTTTGTTGTTTTATAATATTTGAAGGTCTGCATAAATTCTCTTTTCCTTGTGAGTGTGTTTTTACTGTTCCTTTTCCTTAGTCGGTTGAATGAATATTTACCTCGTCTCTCCGCCAAGGCGTGGATGTGAGACCAGTTTTTATGTGGGGAGCCCGAACGGGTGTGAAAGGGCAAGGGCCGAAAATTGCCCACTCCCCGCAAACGTCGGTCGCGATCCACCCCTTTGGCGCAATGGGGTGCTGCAGCGCCTATTAGTATTATAGTGGCTTATCCGTTCTAGTGAAGGGTAGTTGTATGTTGTTGCAGATTAACGGAATTTGGCCTCGTTGTAGATAGCCCACTATAAGTCATAAAAAGATTATAAATCAAGAAAAGCAAATTGAGTTGAGAAATAACCTTTTATATATACACATATCAATTAAGGTTTTTACAATTAAAGTAATCCTTTTAGTATGGATTTAACGGACGTTAAAATGTTCATGGCAATAAATGCTGAAAAGAGAATTTGTGCTTATGAATGTGGGAGCGATGTAAATTAGGAATGTCTTTGATGTATTCGCTCCTTAGGTCAGTAAGTAGTTTTGAGACAGCGAAGAATAAGATGAGAGGGAAGGGAGGCGAGCATAGTAATTCGCTTGACGTCGCTCAAGGGAGATACTAATTACACTCGTCTCTCTCGAGTCTGTCTGTGTGTGTCTGTCTGAGTCTGTCTGTCCGGCAATGATTTCTGTATCGGCTTTTTATTTCGTCTTCTTGGATAGCAGCAGATCATTTCGGAATTCACATCCGTATTTGATTCTGGGCTTCCCACTGGCCGATAAAAAAAATTCGCGTAGGCTCGTGAACTGGTATTTAATATTTAATTAGTTTTTAGTTTTCAACCGGAACATCTGCGTGGAGCCGGGTGCGCCGACAAGTTTTGGTCATTTGCTTTCTGGATGTGAGAGTGCAAACGTCCGGTCCCACGCTTTGCTCGATATGTATCACCACAGTATAATTGTCCTCAGATGCATGACTTTCTTTGGACAAAAATACAGCGGTGGCCAGAATTGCCGGTTATTTGGATGAATGATGAAAAATAGATTTGTGAAAGAAAAGATAAGTATATGTAGTAAGCGAGCAGCTATGTCCTTAGTGAGAAAAAGGAGGGAAATGATGCCTTTGATCATCTTTCTTTTGTTGCCGACAAGTAAATGTGGAAGAAGGTGAATCAAATGAATGTAGTGTGAAAGAGATGGTGAGAGAGTGAGAAAATCCATGCTGCCTGGACTTGGCATCAAGTTAGACTACTTGCGGCGATCTGAAGAGCAAGTGAAAATTCACGCTTATATATGTTTGTGTATGTGTTTTGTGTTTTTTGTTGTTTTTTTTTTAAGATAAACTCGAATCAACTTCTAATAGTTTTCTCTAACCACTAATTAGTCAATAAATAAGAGATTGTATCCATTTTGTTTTCAAAGATGTCCGCACATGGTAAAATTTGGTAAAGTGACTGTCGTATGAAAAACGCTATTTTTATCGACGAATGAATAAATATATATGCATTTTTTATTGGTTCATAAAAAAGGTGTACGTGTGTGTAAGCACGGATTCTGTGTGCGATCAGAGTTTACGAAATCCAAAATATTATTACCATGAATAACGCGAGTACCAAAGATTCAATCCAGTCCATAATATGCACCTTGGGATTGCATTCAGCAAGAAACTCCGAGTCGTGCTATAGACGTAGGAGATCGCTCATTCAGTAATGAATTAGAGCACTCTGGCTATTGGGCATATATAATGTTAATATACACGCTAAAAAGTCTGCCTTCTTCTACCGAGCGCCCATAGCCCAGAGGTAGAATCGCCGACTGACGCCAATTCGGTCGGGTTTCAATCCTGGGTTAAAAGCAATCGGAGTCTAACCGTATTGATGAGCTGTGATACAGCGAAACATCTGTTTGCGGATGACTATATATATATATATATATATATATATATATGGAAATTAACGAAATTTAACGAAACTTGGTTATAAGCAACCGACAATTTGTAATGAATTATTTTGGACATTATTTTTACCGATACTCGTATTTAAGTAGATATTCTGTTTGTTTGTTTTTTTTTTAATTAAACAGTATTTTATATTTATATCGTGAAATAATCAGGCCGGTAGATATAAATATAAAATACTGTTTAATTAAAAAAAAACAGAATATCTACTTAAATACGAGTATCGGTAAAAATAATGTCCAAAATAATTCATTATATATATATATATATATATATATATATATATATATATATATATATATACTGTTGCAACCCAAGAAAGTTACTGCGTTAATATTCATCAAATCGACGGTTGGGGATAATAGAATATCAAAAATACAAGACACACACGCTGCGTGAAGGAGATAGACTGCTATTAACTGCTATTCACTATAATCGCCCTCCGCTACACTCCAATAGTGTCCACGTAAATAAGAGAATACGAACATCCCATTCTGGTAGGTATACAACATATATATATATATATATATATATATATATATATATATAATGTATCAGTTGTACATTGCGACCTGGAAATTTCTGTTTCGAGATAGGAATTTCCATGTCGCAATGTACAATTGATAAATAAATATATAATTATAAGCTCTATAATATATATAATATATAATATATATATATGAATGCGTCACGTGATGTAAACAAACGCGTCACGTGATGTAAACAAACGCGTCACGTGATGTAAACAAACTCTTCACTGACGCTCTCGCTAAATCTCGCGAAATACGTTACTAATTCAAATTTTAAAATCATTTGTTTCTGATGAAGGACCGAGGGCGGTCTGAAATATAAAATTCAATAGTAGAAATAAACAAATACTGTCAAAAAAACATATTTTCAAACTCAAAACATTTTAATATTCTACCGAGCGCTCAGAGGTAGAATCGCCGACTGATGTGAATTCGGTCGGGTTTCAATCCTGGGTAAAAAAGCAATCGGCTGTCTAACCGTACTGATGAGCTGTGATACAGCGAAACAGATCTGTCTGCGGATGACTATATATATATATATATATTGAATTAGCACAAAGTACGGCATCATCACATATGTTTGATATATTTAAAAGCCACACGTGTCCAAATGGAAAAGAAGAAAGGAGACGCGGCGCATATTTGGGGCAAAGACGAATCATTACTCGCGCACCTGTGACTTTGGGTAATCATTAGTTTTGACCCCCACGAAAAGTTCTAAAACATAGGGTTAAGGGAATGGCTCACTTGAGAAGAAGGAAGGCAGGGAAACCGCCCCTCTCTTGCCAGAAAAGGGAGGATAAGTTTGTTTACTTATTCAGCGAAAACACAGAAACAGATAATTCTGATATATATATATATATATATATATATATATATATATATATAAACTCATTCTTTTTCATACATGAGAAAAATTTATATATATATATGTGTGTGTGTGTGAACTCTTTTTCATATATATATATATATATATATATATATATATACAAATGAACTCATTCTTTTTCATATATGACAAAATATATATATATATGTGTGTGTGTGTGTGTGTGTGTGTGTGTGTGTGTGTGAACTATTTTTCATGTATATATATATATATATATATATATATATATATATATATATATATAGTGTATCGGGGTAGCAGATAATTTTCTAAACATATATTGTTAAATATGACAGACAATGAATGTCTAGTATGTTAAATCATAAGCCGTTCTAAACATCGTATTTTTGGCTTTAGTTTCAGGGGAAAATAAAGACAAAAAATCTCCAAAATTTGGATATTTTTTTATTAAGCTTTCGACTAACATGAGCTATCTTCAGAGAGGTTACAGCAATATCAACATAAAGACAACTCCCATCAAACTTAATTAACCATAATAGACATTTATTGTCTTTTATATTCAACAATATATGTTTAGTATATATGTATATACTAGCAATATAGCCCGGCGTTGCTCGGGTGTAATATGGTCCTGGAGCTCAGACTCAGCCGAAAGAATATATGTGTGAAGTTTGGTGAGAATCGGATAAAAATTGTGGATTTGTATAAAGGACATACAGACAGATAAACAGACACACACACAAACATCTTGCCTTATATATATATATATATATATATATATATATATATATATATATATATATTATCGATTTTCTGCACTATTGTAAGAACTGCAACCTTGAAACTTCTGAATATCGTTTCTTATGTCTTTATCTATGAGTGCATCAAATTTGATTAAAATCGGACCACTCCTTCTATAACCCGATTTTTTCGATTATCGATTTTCGATATTTATCGGGGGTACCTCGACACAAAACCTAGCTAAGAACACTCGCAGACGCTTATAGTACAACTGTGTAAATGTTCAAGAAAATCGGTTCAGCCGTTTCGGAGTCTATAGGTAACGGACACACACACACACAGACTCACACAGACTCACACACACACACACACACACACACACACACACACACACACATATATATATATGTTTTATAACAGCCAGGAAAATAGAGTATTTCAATTAGACAACCGGTTTCGCCTATCTCTTTTCAAGTCTATTTGCTGGAATTTTAAATAAATAGTTAAAAGGTGAAATAGAATAGTGAAAGTAGGAGAGGAAACAAAATAAAATATAATTTTGTAAGGATGCTGGAGCCCAATAATACTAAGTCCCAGGGGACATTCTCTCAGCTTACACAGAGCAAGTCCCCAGTATCTTATGTACATGGCTTTCTTTACATTTGTTTATAAATTGCTTAATATATATGCGTGACTGTCTGTGAACTTTTTCATGTATACGAATGTACACTGCCGGTTATAATTATTAGACCACCCCAGCTTTTATTTAAAAGAAATGATGTATTTCATACTATATTTAGTATTTATAGTCAAATGAAAATAAAATTGTTCTTTTGTGATTATTACTTTGCAAAATTTTACAAGGCAAGGAAGCAAAGATGTACTCGTCCGAATCACTCAAAATTTTCATTCTTTCATTGATGAATGTATGTATGTATATAAACTGTTTTATATATGTGTGTGTGCATTAACTTGTCCTATATATTTATATATGATAGAAATATAGACTTAAGTTTTGTTTTATTTAGTCAACAATATCGGGGATAAAGTCTATGTACATATGAAAGTCTACGCTGAGTTAAACCCCTACTATATTTAAAAAAGTAATGGATTTATTTTTATTCCGACATTTTTAATTACACCAAATATTATTTTTAGTGTATACTCGTGTGCTAAAATAAACGCTGTTTTTAATTTTTTTCTGGAAGTGGGTATTACCTATGCGTTCGTGAAAAGTTAATCAGATAATCTTTAAAAGATTTTTTTAATCATTTCACCCCAAGCAAGGCGGCACCGCCACTGATGCGCAGGGGTCTACATAAGAGAGTTAAAGTTTTAGGCAAAAGGAGAGTGAAGACAAAGACGAACCAGCTACAGGGGGTGAAAGAGAAAGGGCAAGAGAAGGATGGGAACAGGTATGAAGGTAGTTGCGAAGGTAGAGAAAAAGGAAAAGAACAAGATACACGGGGTGATGCAGAAAGAGCTGGAGTTAAGTGGATAAGATATGGGAATTGACTTTGCATTTAAATTCCTGGAGGTTGTAGCCGTCAGGAAAGCAAGTATATTGAAGGGAGTTCCACAGGCGGAAAATGCGAGAAAAAAAGCTGATGGAGTTGAATATATATACATATATATATGAGTTATCCACATACATGCCCGTTTAGCTGTATCACAGCTCATTAGTGTGGCTAGACATCCACTTGCTTCCAGCCGGGATCGAAACTCGACCGATTTGGTGGCAGTTGGAGTGTTTACTACCTATGATATTAGCGCAGTTTTAGCGTGTTATATATATGCAGTATATACACACACGAAGCATCGGGATAATACAATTCATTACTGAAGAGTAATGCGTAAATCGCAGATGTAGTAACTGCTTTTAAAATTTTTCTCTCTAGAGAGCTAACTCGAAAAGAGAGCATAATTTTATATCTATATATATATATATATTAAATCAGATACTTTAATCCAAGTGAAAAAAGCAGGAAGGTAAATTCAAAAAACCCGATCCTAATTAATATTAAAAATTTTATTTTAATATTAAAAAATGATACAGGAAGAGAGCTCCATGTAATAAAATATTACAGAGCAAATATAAATTAAATAGGTTTAATTCAAGGATGTTGGATGACCATTTCGATGTGAAAATCCCCACGGGTGATAACACATCACCTCAGCAACCGAAAAATCCTTTCAGAAACTGGAAAAAAACAGTTTCCACTTGTCATATGCGTGACTCTTCAGAAATGAATTGAGTTCTTTCGGTGACTGGCATGTGTATACACTGCTTATATCCAACACGTTAAAATTTCCCTTCTCTGATTCCATGCGCCTATGGTGTAGGGAGTAGCGACTCCGACTGACACCAAATCGGTCGAGTTTCGATCCCGGCCAGAAGCAAGTGGATGCGTCTAGCCACACTGATGAGCTGCGAAACAGGCTTGTATGTCAATGACTAATATATATATATATATATATCGACAGAAAACCAGAAGATAACGGAAGTCGAATAAATAAGAAAGAAATAAAGAAGACAATAAAAAATATATAAGCAGTTAACATGACTTTCATCAAGCGAAAACAATCCCACAGTCATTGACTTACATACAAAAGTCACAACACCAGTTTCACAACAGTATATAAACACAAAAATATTAGTAGAAAAACCGGACAAGCCCTGATAAGTGAACGTATTCTTACACGTCCCCAAAACTTCAAAATCAGCATGACGGAAGTGACGCCGATCAGTTACGTGACAATTTTTATCTATATTAACTGTATCAATAGTTTCTCTCCATCATTAATGTCGAGCTCTTTATTGCAAAGACTGACTGCCTTAAAAGGTTTAAAACCTTTCTACCAGCAAACTACTGACAGTCAGCACCATTGACGTCAAACTTCTTCTTCTTCGTCTTCATGCCTTGTCCTTTCAGTACGTAGGCGATCATGGCTTTCCACGTCTCCCTATCCATGGTGGCTCTTAGCACGCCTTCTCCTGTTCCACCATGCAACCCTCGTTCCGTCATCCACTAGCTCAAGCCCATAAATCTAGAATATAAATGTATAGAAACTAACATAACCACAAAATGAGGGATCAGTTTATATATTGATTATAATATAGAATTGCTCCCCCATTTTATACCCATATTATTATTTCTTATAAACAGTTGGCATATATATTCTTCTTCTATGTGCCTTGTCTTTTCAGGACGTAGGCGATCATGGCTTTCCACGTCTTCCTATCCCTGGTGGCTCTTAGCACGCCTTCTCCTGTTCCACCATGCAACCCTCGTTCCGTCATCCACTAGCTCAAGCCCATAAATCTAGAATATAAATGTATAGAAACTAACATGACCACAAAATGAGGGATCAGTTTATATATTGATTATAATATAGAATTGCTCCCCCATTTTATACCCATATTATTATTTCTTATGAACAGTTGGCATATATATTCTTCTTCTATGTGCCCTGCCCTTTCATGATGTAAGCAATCATGGCTCTCCACGTCTCCCTATCCCTTTTGGCTCTTGGCATGCTTTCTCCTGTTACACCATGCAACCCTCGTTCCATCATCCACCTGATCAGGTCTTTCAAATATGTTATCCCCTACTTTTGTCTTGTCTATTTTTCCCTCTATGTCAGTGATTACAAACCCAGATATCTTTGTGGTAACATCTTCTATATGCCTTGTCTTTTCAGGAGGTAGGCGATCATGGCTTTCCACGTCTCCCTATCCCTGGTGGCTCTGAGCACGCTTTCTCTTGTTACACCACGCAACCTCCGTTCCGTAATTCACCTGATCAGGTTCTTCAAATATGTTATCCGCTGCTTTCCTCTGTCTGGCCTGTTAGTATCAAATTCTCCAAACCTTCCTTCCTCATTCCTTGAGCTGTCTCTTCCTGATGCTCAGTATTAATTTCCTTTTCGTATCCATCCTTTCCAAAACCTCATCATTGATCACATGCTCAATCCATGATATCCGCATCATCCTTCTGTAGAACAACTGCTTCAAGTTTTTCCTTCATCTTTGATGAGATTGTCCACCATTCACTGCCATATTGAAGAACTGACATCACATAGCATTCTAGTACTACCTTCTTTGTTTCTAACGAAAGTTTCCTATCTCTCAATATTCTACTCAACTTCTGAAACGCGTCATTTAACATGCCAATTCGCCTTCAGATCTCTATGTTGTACTTTCCGTCTTTTGTTAGAACAGTTTACAGGTATTTAAATTTTTATATTTTCTTGATTTTTAGTATCCCCACCTGTATTTACCATGTTGGGTTGCTCTTTTTGCTGATGACCATATATTCGGTTTTCTTGGAGTGTATTTGTAGTCCTTTCTTGTCACTCTAGTCTTCCAAATTAAAGGAATTAATTATATATATATATATATATATACTGACAGCCAAAACATAATATACTTCCTCTTTGTTCAATATGTCCAAATAGTGGATATATTGGTGAATCTGGAAATAGCTTTAGATTCCGTTTCAATAATCACAAACTAAGCATACGCCAAAACAACCCGTATTCCCCCATAGCAGAACACTTCAATCAACCGGGACACATTAGAAAACTGCAAATGTTTCCTAATAGATTCTGATTTTATTTCTACATACTCACGTAGAAAGAAAGAAAAATACTGGATTTTAAAATTAAATACATACAGGCTAGGTTTAAATAGGGACTTAGGTATTTTGAATCTATATAAATATTTCAATAGTTAAACATTTTTTAGATACACTTAAAAATATTTCTTTAAAACAACATTTATAAGTATTATTAAAGATAGGTTTACGTTTACAAATATTAAAAAAAAAATCTGTCGCTTTTTGAGTCACGTGATGTAAACAATCTCTCGGACGAACGCTCATCGCGAAAACGTTTCTAATTTAAATTTTAAAATCATTTGTTTCTGATGAAAGGCCGAGGACGGTCTGAAATATCAAATATAATAATAGAAAAAATAAATACTGTCAAAAAATACACTTTTAACCTTACAACTTTTTAGTTTGTTTGTTTGTGAGGCTTAACGACCTATCAATCCTTATGGGATCAATTTAAGGTCATAACCAGTGATTTTGGGTAATGTTATTTTATTTTTACAACGTTTTTCTTTTCACGATTCACTGGGATTTGTTTTTTAAAAGCAGGGTCCCCAAGTCCTACCCTTGTCATTTAACCCATAACTGGAGGGAATGGACGGATTAATACCTTTCCCAAGGGTACTAGTGCTTAAGTGAACGCAGGGTATTCAACTGGAATTCGGACTCGGCTAACCGATTTCTCTTTCCGAGCCGATATCCACTGCAACAACAACGCACATCCGTGATTATACGCTTACAGCACCTGGTATTCCCAAGCGGTCAACCATCTAAGTACTGACCAGGCTCAAAGTTGCTTAACTTCGGTGAACCGGTGTATTCAACGAGATAGGCTGTAAGCGCGAAACTTTTTAGTAGTTTTTCATATATATATATATATATATATATTCTTTTTTTCATATATATATATATATATATATATATATATATATATATATATAATCTTTCAGAGAACTGTAGAAAAAATTTTCTCCAGTTTCTGAAAGGATTTTTTTGTTGCTGAGGTGATGTGTTATCCCCTGTGGGGATTTTCATATCGAAATGGTCATTCAACATCCTTGAATTAATCCTATTTTAATTTATATATATATATATATATATATATATATATATATATATATATATATATATATAAATTTTCAATATTCAAAAATGTTGAATGAACATTTCGACATAAAATCCGTAAGAGAGATTTTACATCACCTCAGCAACCGTACATATTTGAAAATGGAAATAAAAATAAGAATAAAAAGAGAGAAAAATAAAAATAAAAAAGAAATAAAAATAAAATAAAAAATGACGGTTAATATTTGAGAAATTTACGTCACTGTGGGGATTTTCATATCGAAATGGTCATTCAACATCCTTGAATTAATCCTTTTATTTTATTTATATATATATATATATATATATATATATATATATATATATATATATATATATATATATATATATATATATATAAATTTTCAATATTCAAAAATGTTGAATGAACATTTCGACATAAAATTCCGTAAGAGAGATTTTACATCACCTCACCAACCGTACATATTTGAAAATGGAAATAAAAATAAGAATAAAAAGAGAGAAAAATAAAAATAAAAAAGAAATAAAAATAAAATAAAAAATGACGGTTAATATTTGAGAAATTTACGTCACTGTGGGGATTTTCATATCGAAATGGTCATTCAACATCCTTGAATTAATCCTATTTTAATTTATATATATATATATATATATATATATAAATTTTCAATATTCAAAAATGTTGAATGAACATTTCGACATAAAATCCGTAAGAGAGATTTTACATCACCTCACCAACCGTACATATTTGAAAATGGAAATAAAAATAAGAATAAAAAGAGAGAAAAATAAAAATAAAAAAGAAATAAAAATAAAATAAAAAATGACGGTTAATATTTGAGAAATTTACGTCACTGTGGGGATTTTCATATCGAAATGGTCATTCAACATCCTTGAATTAATCCTTTTATTTATTTTATATATATATATATATATATATATATATATATATATATATATATATAAATTTTCAATATTCAAAAATGTTGAATGAACATTTCGACATAAAATCCGTAAGAGAGATTTTACATCACCTCAGCAACCGTACATATTTGAAAATGGAAATAAAAATAAGAATAAAAAGAGAGAAAAATAAAAATAAAAAAGAAATAAAAATAAAATAAAAAATGACGGTTAATATTTGAGAAATTTACGTCACAAAAAATTTCGGAAGTAATTCATATCTATTTTCTTATTTTTTTCTCTCTTTTTGTTTTTCTGACTTTTTATTCTTATTTTCATTTCCATTTTGAAAGAAGTTACTGTTGCTGAGGAGATGTAAAATCTCTCTTAGGGATTTTATATCGAAATGTTCATTCAACATTTTTGAATATTGAAAATTTATTTTATTTTATATTAGCTCTGTAATTTTAATTACATTCAGCTCTCCTCCTGTAACATTTTTTAATATTAAAATTTTAATATTAATTAGGATCAGGTTTTTGGGATTAATTTGGATTAAAGTATTTTAATAATAATAATAATAATAATAATAATAATAATAATAATAATATTTACATTGGACAATGTGCAAACATTATGGAAAAGCTGTAAACAAACACTGGTATGAACATCATCCAGCACCGGTTACAGAAATAGAAAATGTAACCATTCTATGGGATTACACCATCTACACAGACAGAAAAATTGAAGCAAACAGGCCAGACATTATTGTTAAAAACCAGAAGGAGAAAACTTGTCTATTAATTGATATGGCTTGTCCAGCGGATTGTAACATAGCAACCAAGGAATTCGAAAAACTGTCAAAATATAAAGACCTGGAAATTGAAATAGAAAAAATGTGGAAATTGAAAACAAGAGTTGTGCCAGTGATAGTGGGTGCACTTGGAATGATAAAAAATGGAATAAAACAACACTTTGAAAGAATCCCTGGAAACCCCAGCTTAAGAGATATACAAAAACTTGTCTTATTAAGTACAGCCCACACACTAAGGAAAACTTTATCTATGTAATGCTGGGGATGATAGAGAAGATAGAAAAACATGAAATGGAGCCATAACAACACGCCACTCCCCGCAGACTTGGTTGGTAGTGAGACCAAAGCAGTAATCGAAATATGATGAAAAATGACATAATAATAATATATATATATATATATATATATATATATATATATATATATATATATATTATAGGAAATAAAACTAAAACGTTTTGAGTTTGAAAATGTGTTTTTTTACAGTATTTGTTTATTTCTACTATGCTATATATATATATATATATATACTCATTTATATATATATATATATATATATATATATATATATGTATATATATATGCGAAAGAGCTAGGAACAATAAATCTATAAACAATATTTAGATATAGATGTCAATTTTTATATGTACTTTTATATCCAATACAGATGATAATTTAGGCATTTCCAAAATGAGTCGAACTCCACAAATGGCAGCCATATTGAAATCACGATCTGACGGCGTTAAGAACATGAATAGAGTTTTGTAGATAGAAAAATCAGCACCTCTCAAGGGAGTTATGGTGAACGAGCATTAAACCGTTTATACCGGAAATTTTACCCGACTTGCGGATATGTCTTTCCGCGACGATATTCGTAAGGTTTGCTTTTGCCACAACCATTTATGCCGAAATGATTTAAGAACATGAATCGAGTTTTGTAGATGAAGAATCAGCACATCTCAGGTGAGTTATGGTGAACGAACATTAAACCGTTTATACCGGAAATTTTACCCGACTTGCGGATATGTCTTTCAGCGACGATGTTCGTGAGGGTTGCTTTTGCCACAACCATTTATGCCGAAATGATTTAAGAACATGAATCGAGTTTTGTAGATGAAGAATCAGCACATCTCAGGTGAGTTATGGTGAACGAACATTAAACCGTTTATACCGGAAATTTTACCCGACTTGCGGATATGTCTTTCAGCGACGATGTTCGTGAGGGTTGCTTTTGCCACAACCATTTATGCCGAAATGATTTAAGAACATGAATCGAGTTTTGTAGATGAAGAATCAGCACATCTCAGGTGAGTTATGGTGAACGAACATTAAACCGTTTATACCGGAAATTTTACCCGACTTGCGGATATGTCTTTCCGCGACGATGTTCGTGAGGTTTGCTTCTGCCACAGCCATTTATGCCGAAATGATTTAAGAACATGAATCGAGTTTTGTAGATGAAGAATCAGCACATCTCAGGTGAGTTATGGTGAACGAACATTAAACCGTTTATACCGGAAATTTTACCCAACTTGCGGATATGTCTTTCAGCGACGATGTTCGTGAGGGTTGCTTTTGCCACAACCATTTATGCCGAAATGATTTAAGAACATGAATCGAGTTTTGTAGATGAAGAATCAGCACATCTCAGGTGAGTTATGGTGAACGAACATTAAACCGTTTATACCGGAAATTTTACCCGACTTGCGGATATGTCTTTCAGCGACGATGTTCGTGAGGGTTGCTTCTGCCACAGCCATTTATGCCGAAATGATTTAAGAACATGAATCGAGTTTTGTAGATGAAGAATCAGCACATCTCAGGTGAGTTATGGTGAACGAACATTAAACCGTTTATACCGGAAATTTTACCCGACTTGCGGATATGTCTTTCCGTGACGATATTCGTAAGGTTTGCTTTTGCCACAACCATTTATGCCGAAATGATTTAAGAACATGAATCGAGTTTTGTAGATGAAGAATCAGCACATCTCAGGTGAGTTATGGTGAACGAACATTAAACCGTTTATACCGGAAATTTTACCCGACTTGCGGATATGTCTTTCAGCGACGATGTTCGTGAGGGTTGCTTTTGCCACAACCATTTATGCCGAAATGATTTAAGAACATGAATCGAGTTTTGTAGATGAAGAATCAGCACATCTCAGGTGAGTTATGGTGAACGAACATTAAACCGTTTATACCGGAAATTTTACCCGACTTGCGGATATGTCTTTCAGCGACGATGTTCGTGAGGGTTGCTTCTGCCACAGCCATTTATGCCGAAATGATTTAAGAACATGAATCGAGTTTTGTAGATGAAGAATCAGCACATCTCAGGTGAGTTATGGTGAACGAACATTAAACCGTTTATACCGGAAATTTTACCCGACTTGCGGATATGTCTTTCCGTGACGATATTCGTAAGGTTTGCTTTTGCCACAACCATTTATGCCGAAATGATTTAAGAACATGAATCGAGTTTTGTAGATGAAGAATCAGCACATCTCAGGTGAGTTATGGTGAACGAACATTAAACCGTTTATACCGGAAATTTTACCCGACTTGCGGATATGTCTTTCCGTGACGATATTCGTAAGGTTTGCTTTCGCCACAACCATTTATGCCGAAATGATTTAAGAACATGAATCGAGTTTTGTAGATGAAGAATCAACACATCTCAGGTGAGTTATGGTGAACGAACATTAAACCGTTTATACCGGAAATTTTACCCGACTTGCGGATATGTCTTTCCGTGACGATATTCGTAAGGTTTGCTTTTGCCACAACCATTTATGCCGAAATGATTTAAGAACATGAATCGAGTTTTGTAGATGAAGAATCAGCACATCTCAGGTGAGTTATGGTGAACGAACATTAAACCGTTTATACCGGAAATTTTACCCGACTTGCGGATATGTCTTTCAGCGACGATGTTCGTGAGGGTTGCTTCTGCCACAGCCATTTATGCCGAAATGATTTAAGAACATGAATCGAGTTTTGTAGATGAAGAATCAGCACATCTCAGGTGAGTTATGGTGAACGAACATTAAACTGTTTATACCGGAAATTTTACCCGACTTGCGGATATGTCTTTCAGCGACGATGTTCGTGAGGGTTGCTTTTGCCACAACCATTTATGCCGAAATGATTTAAGAACATGAATCGAGTTTTGTAGATGAAGAATCAGCACATCTCAGGTGAGTTATGGTGAACGAACATTAAACCGTTTATACCGGAAATTTTACCCGACTTGCGGATATGTCTTTCCGTGACGATATTCGTAAGGTTTGCTTTTGCCACAACCATTTATGCCGAAATGATTTAAGAACATGAATCGAGTTTTGTAGATGAAGAATCAGCACATCTCAGGTGAGTTATGGTGAACGAACATTAAACCGTTTATACCGGAAATTTTACCCGACTTGCGGATATGTCTTTCAGCGACGATGTTCGTGAGGTTTGCTTTTGCCACAACCATTTATGCTAAAATGATTTAAGAACATGAATCGAGTTTTGTAGATGAAGGATGGCACATCTCAGGTGAGTTATAGTGAACGAACATTAAACCGTTTATACCGGAAATTTTTACCCGACTTGCGGATATGTCTTTCCGCGACGATATTCGTAAGGTTTGGCACGCACAACCATTTATGCCGAAATGATTTAAGAACATGAATCGAGTTTTGTAGATGAAGAATCAGCATCTCAGGTGAGTTATGGTGAACGAACATTAAACTGTTTACTCTGGAAATTGCCCGACTTGCGGATATGTCTTTCAGCGACGATGTTCGTGAGGAGTTTGCTTTTACCCCAACCATTTATGCCGAAATGATTTAAGAACATGAATCGAGTTTTGTAGATGAAGAATCAGCACATCTCAGGTGAGTTATGGTGAACGAACATTAGCTCGTTTATACCATTTACCCGACTTGCGGATATGTCTTTCGTGGCGATATTCGTAAGGTTTGCTTGCCACAACCATTTTATGCCGAAATGATTTAAGAACATGAATCGAGTTTTGTAGATGAAGAATCAGCACATCTCAGCTGGTTATGGTGAACGAACATTAAACCGTTTATACCGGAAATTTTACCCGACTTGCGGATATGTCTTTCCGCGACGATATTCGTAAGGTTTGTACACCATACAACACATTTATGCCGAAATGATTTAAGAACGAATCCCGAGTTTTGTAGATGAAAGAATCAGCACATCTCAGGTGAGTTATGGTGAACGAACATTAAACCAAGTTATACCGGAAATTTTACCCGGCTTGCGGATATGTCTTTCCGCACGACGATATTCGTAAGGTTTGCTTTTGCCTGACAAGGCTATGCCGAAATGATTTAAGAACTGTGAATCGAGTTTTGTAGATGAAGAATCGACACATCTCGGGTGAGTTATGGTGAACGAACATTAAACCGTTTATACCGGAAATTTTACCCGACTTTTGGATGTCTTTCCGTGACGATATTCGTAAGGTTTGCTTTTGCCACAACCATTTACCATGTAAAATGATTTAGAACATGAATCGAGTTTTGTAGATTGAAGATGTACATCTCCGGTGAGTTATGGTGAACGAACATTAAACCGTTTATACCGGAAATTTTACCCGACTTGCGGATATGTCTTTCCGTGACGTCATTCGTAAGGTTTGCTTTATGCAATAACCATTTATGCCGAAATGATTTAAGAACATGAATCGAGTTTTGTAGATGAAGATCAGCACATCTCAGGTGAGTTATGGTGAACGAACATTAAACCGTTTATACCGGAAATTTTACCCGACTTGCGGATATGTCTTTCAGTGACGATGTTCATGAGGTTTGCTTCTCCTTCACAACCATTTATGCCGAAATGATTTAAGAACATGAATCGAGTTTTGTAGATGAAGAATCAGCACATCTCAGGTGAGTTATGGTGAACGAACGTTAAACTGTTTATACCGTTTTACCCGACTTGCGGATATGTCTTTCAGCGACGATGTTCGTGAGGGTTGCTTCTGCCACAGCCATTTATGCCGAAATGATTTAAGAACATGAATCGAGTTTTGTAGATGAAGAATCAGCACATCTCAGGTGAGTTATGGTGAACGAACATTAAACCGTTTATACCGGAAATTTTACCCGACTTGCGGATATGTCTTTCCGTGACGATATTCGTAAGGTTTGCTTTTGCCACAACCATTTATGCCGAAATGATTTAAGAACATGAATCGAGTTTTGTAGATGAAGAATCAGCACATCTCAGGTGAGTTATGGTGAACGAACATTAAACCGTTTATACCGGAAATTTTACCCGACTTGCGGATATGTCTTTCAGCGACGATGTTCGTGAGGTTTGCTTTTGCCACAACCATTTATGCCGAAATGATTTAAGAACATGAATCGAGTTTTGTAGATGAAGAATCAGCACATCTCAGGTGAGTTATGGTGAACGAACATTAAACCGTTTATACCGGAAATTTTACCCGACTTGCGGATATGTCTTTCCGCGACGATATTCGTAAGGTTTGCTTTTGCCACAACCATTTATGCCGAAATGATTTAAGAACATGAATCGAGTTTTGTAGATGAAGAATCAGCACATCTCAGGTGAGTTATGGTGAACGAACATTAAACTGTTTATACCGGAAATTTTACCCGACTTGCGGATATGTCTTTCAGCGACGATGTTCGTGAGGTTTGCTTTTGCCACAACCATTTATGCCGAAATGATTTAAGAACATGAATCGAGTTTTGTAGATGAAGAATCAGCACATCTCAGGTGAGTTATGGTGAACGAACATTAAACCGTTTATACCGGAAATTTTACCCGACTTGCGGATATGTCTTTCCGTGACGATATTCGTAAGGTTTGCTTTTGCCACAACCATTTATGCCGAAATGATTTAAGAACATGAATCGAGTTTTGTAGATGAAGAATCAGCACATCTCAGCTGAGTTATGGTGAACGAACATTAAACCGTTTATACCGGAAATTTTACCCGACTTGCGGATATGTCTTTCCGCGACGATATTCGTAAGGTTTGCTTTTGCCACAACCATTTATGCCGAAATGATTTAAGAACATGAATCGAGTTTTGTAGATGAAGAATCAGCACATCTCAGGTGAGTTATGGTGAACGAACATTAAACCGTTTATACCGGAAATTTTACCCGACTTGCGGATATGTCTTTCCGCGACGATATTCGTAAGGTTTGCTTTTGCCACAACCATTTATGCCGAAATGATTTAAGAACATGAATCGAGTTTTGTAGATGAAGAATCAGCACATCTCAGGTGAGTTATGGTGAACGAACATTAAACCGTTTATACCGGAAATTTTACCCGACTTGCGGATATGTCTTTCCGTGACGATATTCGTAAGGTTTGCTTTTGCCACAACCATTTATGCCGAAATGATTTAAGAACATGAATCGAGTTTTGTAGATGAAGAATCAGCACATCTCAGGTGAGTTATGGTGAACGAACATTAAACCGTTTATACCGGAAATTTTACCCGACTTGCGGATATGTCTTTCCGTGACGATATTCGTAAGGTTTGCTTTTGCCACAACCATTTATGCCGAAATGATTTAAGAACATGAATCGAGTTTTGTAGATGAAGAATCAGCACATCTCAGGTGAGTTATGGTGAACGAACATTAAACCGTTTATACCGGAAATTTTACCCGACTTGCGGATATGTCTTTCAGTGACGATGTTCGTGAGGTTTGCTTCTGCCACAGCCATTTATGCCGAAATGATTTAAGAACATGAATCGAGTTTTGTAGATGAAGAATCAGCACATCTCAGGTGAGTTATGGTGAACGAACATTAAACTGTTTATACCGGAAATTTTACCCGACTTGCGGATATGTCTTTCAGCGACGATGTTCGTGAGGGTTGCTTCTGCCACAGCCATTTATGCCGAAATGATTTAAGAACATGAATCGAGTTTTGTAGATGAAGAATCAGCACATCTCAGGTGAGTTATGGTGAACGAACATTAAACCGTTTATACCGGAAATTTTACCCGACTTGCGGATATGTCTTTCAGTGACGATGTTCGTGAGGTTTGCTTCTGCCACAGCCATTTATGCCGAAATGATTTATGAACATGAATCAGTTTTTGTAGATGAAGAATCAGCACATCTCAGGTGAGTTATGGTGAACGAACATTAAACTGTTATACCGGAAATTTTTACCCGACTTGCGGATGTGTCTTTCCGCGACATTGTTCGTGAGGTTTGCTTCTTACATCATTTATGCCGAAATGATTTAAGAACATGAATCGAGTTGTAGATGAAGAATCAGCACATCTCAGGTGAGTTATGGTGAACGAACATTAAACTGTTATACCGGAAATTTTTACCCGACTTGCCGGATATGTCTTTCAACGATGTTCGTGAGGGTTGCTTCTGCCACAACCATTTATGCCAAAATGATTTAAAGAACATGAATCCGAGTTTGTAGATGAAGAATCAGCACATCTCAGGTGAGTTACATGGTGAACGAGGAACATTAAACTGTTTATACTGGAAATTTTACCCGACTTGCGGATATGTCTTTCCGCGACGATGTTCGTGAGGTTTGCTTCTGCCACAGCCATTTATGCCGAAATGATTTAAGAACATGAATCGAGTTTTGTAGATGAAGAATCAGCACATCTCAGGTGAGTTATGGTGAACGAACATTAAACTGTTTACTTGCCTGGAAATTTTACCCGACTTATAGGATATGTCTTTCAGCGACGATGTTCGTGAGGGGTTGCTTCGCACAGCCATTTATGCCGAAATGATTTAAGAACATGAATCGAGTTTTGTAGATGAAGAATCAGCACATCTCAGGTGAGTTATGGTGAACGAACATTAAACTGTTTATACCGGTACCCGACTTGCGGATATGTCTTTCCGCGACGATGTTCGTGAGGTTTGCTTCTGCCACAGCCATTTATGCCGAAATGATTTAAGAACTACTTGAATCGAGTTTTGTAGATGAAGAATCAGCACATCTCAGGTGAGTTATGGTGAACGAACATTAAACTGTTTATACCGGAAATTTTACCCGACTTGCGGATATGTCTTTCGTGACGATGTTCGTGAGGTTGCTTCTGCCACAGCCATTTATGCCGAAATGATTTAGGTATGAATCGGGTTTTGTAGATGAAGAGTCAGCACATCTCAGGTGAGTTATGGTGAACGAACATTAAACTGTTTATACCGGAAATTTTACCCGACTTGCGGATATGTCTTTCAGCGACGATGTTCGTGAGGTTGCTTCTGCCACAGCCATTTATGCCGAAATGATTTAAGAACATGAATCGAGTTTTGTAGATGAAGAATCAGCACATCTCAGGTGAGTTATGGTGAACGAACATTAAACTGTTTATACCGGAAATTTTTACCCGACTTGCGGATATGTCTTTCAACGACGATGTTCGTGAGGGTTACTTCTCACCAGCCATTTATGCCGAAATGATTTAAGAACATGAATCGAGTTTTGTAGATGAAGAATCGGCACATCTCGAATTGATTGTGGTGAACGAAGACATTAAACTGTTTATACCGGAAATTTTACCCGACTTGCGGATATGTCTTTCCCGGCGACGATGTTCGTGAGGTTGCTTCTGCCACGGCTTATTTTATGCCGAAATGATTTGAGAACATGAATCGAGTTTTGTAGATGAAGAATCAGCACATCTCAGGTGAGTTATGGTGAACGAACATTAAACTATTTTATACCGGAAATTTTACCCGACTTGCGGATATGTCTTTCGACGATGTTCGTGAGTTTACTTCTACCACAGCCATTTATGCCGAAATGATTTAAGAACATGAATCGAGTTTTGTAGATGAAGAATCAGCACATCTCAGGTGAGTTATGGTGAACGAACATTAAGCTGTTTATACCGGAAATTTTACCCGACTTGCCGGGATATGTCTTTCCACTGACGATGTTCATAAATGAGGTTTGCTTCTGCCACAGCCATTTATGCCGAAATAGGATTTAAGAACATGAATCGAGTTTTGTAGATGAAGAATCAGCACATCTTAGGTGAGTTATGAAGAGTGAACGAACATTAAACTGTTGGAAATTTTACCCGACTTGCAGGATATGTCTTTCAGCGACGATGTTCGTGAAGTTCTTCTGCCAGCCATTTATGCCGAGGGAAATGATTTAAGAACATGAATCGAGTTTTGTAGATGAAGATCAGCACATCTCAGGTGAGTTATGGTGAACGAACATTAAACTGTTTATACCGGAAATTTTACCCGACTTGCGGATATGTCTTTCGGCGACGATGTTCGTGAGGTTTGCTTTTGCCACAACCATTTATGCCGAAATGATTTAAGAACATGAATCGAGTTTTGTAGATGAAGAATCAGCACATCTCAGGTGAGTTATGGTGAACGAACATTAAACTGTTTATACCGGAAATTTTACCCGACTTGCGGATATGTCTTTCAGCGACGATGTTCGTGAGGGTTGCTTCTGCCACAGCCATTTATGCCGAAATGATTTAAGAACATGAATCGAGTTTTGTAGATGAAGAATCAGCACATCTCACGTGAGTTATGGTGAACGAACATTAAACTGTTTATACCGGAAATTTTACCCGACTTGCGGATATGTCTTTCCTACGACGTGTTGTGGGTTTGCTTCTGCTTCACCCCAGCCATTTATGCCGAAATGATTTTAAGAACATGAATCGAGTTTTGTAGATGAAGAATCAGCACATCTCAGGTGAGTTATGGTGAACGAACATTAAACTGTTTATACCGGAAATTTTTACCACGACTTGCGAGGTATAATGTTTTCCGCGACGATGATTTCGTGAGGTTTGCGCTTCTGCCACAGCCATTTATGCCGAGCTTGATTTAGAACATGAATCGAGTTTTGTAGATGAAGAATCAGCACATCTCAGGTGAGTTATGGTGAACGAACATTAAACTGTTTATACCGGAAATTTTTTACCCGACTTGCGGATATGTGTCTTTCGCGACGATGTTCATGAGGGTTGCTTCTATACAGCCATTTATGCCGAAATGATTTAAGAACATGAATCAGTTTTGTAGATGAAGAATCAGCACATCTCAGGTGAGTTATGGTGAACGAACATTAAACTGTTTATACCAGGAAATTTTACCCGACTTGCCGGATATGTCTTTCAACGACGATGTTCGTGAGGTTGCTTCTGCCACAGCCATTTATGCCGAAATGATTTAAGAACATGAATCGAGTTTGTAGATGAAGAATCAGCACATCTCCGGAGTGAGTTATGGTGAACGAACATTAAACTGTTTATACCGGAAATTTTACCCGACTTGCGGATGCGCTGTCTTTCACTGACGATGTTCGCAGGGGTTGCTTCTGCCACAGCCATTGCTTACTGAAATGATTTAAGAACATGAATCGAGTTTTGTAGATGAAGAATCAGCACATCTCAGGTGAGTTATGGTGAACGAACATTAAACTGTTTATACCGGAAATTTTACCCGACTTGCGGATATGTCTTTCAGCGACGATGTTCGTGAGGGTTGCTTCTGCCACAACCATTTATGCCGAAATGATTTAAGAACATGAATCGAGTTTGTAGATGAAGAATCGAGCGCATCTCGGGTGAGGTTATGGTGAACGAACATTAAACTGTTTATACCGGAAATTTTACCCGACTTGCGGATATGTCTTTCAGCGACGATGTTCGTGAAGTTTGCTTCTGCCACAGCCATTTATGCCGAAATGATTTAAGAACATGAATCCGAGTTTTGTAGATGAAGAATCAGCACATCTCAGGTGAGTTATGGTGAACGAACATTAAACTGTTTATACTTACCGGAAATTTTACCCGACTTGCGGATATGTCTTTCAAACGATGTTCGTGAGGTTGCTTCTGCCACAGCCATTTATGCCGAAATGATTTAAGAACATGAATCGGGATTTTGTAGATGAAGAATCAGCACATCTCAGGTGAGTTATGGTGAACGAACATTAAACTGTTATACAATTTTACCCGACTTGCGGATATGTCTTTCAGCGACGATGTTCGTGAGGTTGCTTCTGCCACAGCCATTTATGCCGAAATGATTTAAGAACATGAATCGAGTTTTTGTAGATGAAGAATCAACGCATCTCAGGTGAGTTATGGTGAACGAACATTAAACTGTTTATACCGGAAATTTTACCCGACTTGCGGATATGTCTTTCCGCGACGATGTTCGTGAGGTTTGCTTCTACTACAGCCATTTATGCCGAAATGGTTAGAACATGAATCGAGTTTTGTAGATGAGAAAATCAGCACATCTCAGGTGAGTTATGGTGAACGAACATTAAACTGTTTATACCGGAAATTTTACCCGACTTGCGGATATGTCTTTCCGCGACGATGTTCGTATTGAGGTTTGCTTCTGCCACAGCCATTTATGCGAAATGATTTAAGAACATGAATCGAGTTTTGTGAATGCAGAAGAATCGGCACATCTCAGGTGAGTTATGGTGAACGAACATTAAACTGTTTATACCGGAAATTTTACCGGCACGGTGTATCTTTCAGCGACGATGTTCGTGAGGTTGCTTCTGCCACAGCCATTTATGCCGAAATGATTTAGAACATGAATCGAGTTTTGTAGATGAAGAATCAGCGCATCTCGGGTGAGTTATGGTGAACGAACATTAAACTGTTTATACCGGAAATTTTACCCGACTTGCGGATATATGTCTTCAGCGACGATGTTCGTGAGGGGTTGCTTCTGCTACAGCCATTTATGCGAAATGATTTAAGAACATGAATCAAGAGTTTGTAGATGAAGAAATCGGCGCATCTCAGGTGAGTTATGGTGAACGAACATTAAACTGTTGCTGAAATTTTACCCGACTTGCGGATATGTCTTTCCCGCGACGATATTCGTGAGGTTTGCTTCTGCCACAGCCATTTATGCCGAAATGATTTAAGAACATGAATCGAGTTTGTAGATGAAGAATCGGCACATCTCAGGTGAGTTATGGTGAACGAACATTAAACCTGCCGGAAATTTTACCCGACTTGCGGATATGTCTTTCAGCGACGATGTTCGTGAGGTTGCTTCTGCCACAGCCATTTATGCCGAAATGATTTAAGAACATGGTGTCGAGTTTTGTAGATGAAATCAGCACATCTCAGGTGAGTTATGGTGAACGAACGTTAAACTGTTTATACGGAAATTTTACCCGACTTGCGGATATGTCTTTCAGCGACGATGTTCGTGAGGGTTGCTTCTCAGCCATTTATGCCAGAAATGATTTAAGAACATGAATCGAGTTTTGTAGATGAAGAATCAGCACATCTCAGGTGAGTTATGGTGAACGAACATTAAACTGTTTATATAAATTTTACCCGACTTGCGGATATGTCTTTCAGCGACGATGTTCACGGCTGAGGGTTGCTTCTGCCACAGCCATTTATGCGAAATGATTTAAGAACATGAATCGAGTTTTGTAGATGAAGAATCGGCACATCTCCGTTGATTATGGTGAACGAACATTAAACTGTTTCGGAAATTTTACCCGACTTGCGGATAGCCGCTCGCGACGATGTTCGTGATGTTTGCTTCTGCCACAGCCATTTATGCCGAAATGATTTAAGAACATGAATCGAGTTTTGTAGATGAAGAATCAGCACATCTCAGGTGAGTTATGGTGAACGAACATTAAACTGTTTATACCGGAAATTTTACCCGACTTGCGGATATGTCTTTCCGCGACGATGTTCGTGAGGTTTGCTTCTGCCGCAACCATTTATGCCGAAATGATTCATATTGATTCGCTGTTTCCATTTTCCTCGGCGATAACCGTTTCGCCACTCGTATACTTCCAAAGGCTAGAATATAAATCATTACAAACGAGACATTGAAAATACCCGAGATCGAAGGAAATAAACCCGGAGAAAGAAGCATGACATGACCGGTAAGAAAAGGCGGGGAAGTACTTCGCTTGGCGGGATCCGAAGAAGAAAGCCACGACAATAAAATGGTGCCCATTTTAGTCAGTTGACTGACTACTCAGGACACTGGGGCTATCTTCGGCGTTACCGGAGCAAATTGAGCGGACAAACCACACCGTTTCTCCTGATTCATGAAGCGAATGAATTGATTTTGTTATCACATGAGTGGATAGTTAAATAAATGATTGAATGAGTAAGAAAAGAAGGCAAGAGGAATGATTTCCGGCGGAAAAACAGGGGAATTGGGGAAGGATGAAGTAAATTAGAATGGTTCGATTGGAAAAGGAAGAAAGGAAACGACGAAGGAAGGAAAATAAATTAAAATGAATCCGTAAAGTAGAAATAGAGGGAAATGTACCGTTGAAGCGAATACATGGTTGTATGGTTGACTAAAAGAATAGATAGATAGATAGATAGATAGATAGATAGATAGATAGATAGATAGATAGATAATGAACAGACTGGCATAGATAGATAGATAGATAGATAGATAGATAGATAGATAGATAGATAGATAGATAGATAGATAATGAACAGACTGACATAGATAGCTAGATAGATAGATAGATAGATAGATAGATAATTAACAGACTGTGATAGTGATAGATAGATAGATAGATAGATAGATAGATAGATAATTAACAGACTGATAGATAGATAGATAGATAGATAGATAGATAGATAGATAGATATGAAGAGACTGCGATAGATAGATAGATAGATAGATAGATAGATAGATAGATAGATAGACAGACAGATAGATAGATAGATAGATAGATAGATAGATAGATAGATAGATAGATATGAAGAGACTGCGATAGATAGATAGATAGATATGAAGAGACTGCGATAGATAGATAGATAAATAGATAGATATGAAGAGACTGCGATAGATAGATAGATATGAAGAGACTGCGATAGATAGATAGATAGATAGATAGATAGATAGATAGATAGATAGATAGATAAAAATAAGTAATGTCTATTAAACTAACATGTTTCAGTTTTATTACATCTTCATCAGAGATTGAGATATGAAGAAATAAAAATGAACGAAGAAAGAATTCTATTTTTTTTTTTTTTTTTTTTTTTTTTACCAGCGGAACTCGTGGAATTAGAAGCTACGTTACTGTAATCTTATATTACTTGCGGAACCCGTGGAATTTCCACGGAAGGATAATTATGATTTCCTGGAAAATGTTTACTTTGTCATACTACAAATGATAGTAACGTCTTCAAACATAAAGGTATTGAATAATAAAATAACGATAAGTGTATAATTTTATTAAAATATCTATAAAAGTAATTTCCATAAAAGCTACTTTGCTGTAATCTTATATTAAGCGGCGTATGCACAGACCATAACCAAAATACTGTACGCTATTTTGTGAGAGATTTTGAAAGAGAAAATGTTTTTTTATTACTGAAAAAGCATGGCTCCTGTGTCCATTGTAAATAGAAAAGACCAGCTGAGTAATGGCCAAGGGTATAGAGACCAGAAATTTCGTTATTAGGTCGTGGGATACGACAATAAACCTGCATATTTTTATCATATTGTACAGTACACACAAATATACACACAAACAATTACTGCTACAACCACCAGCTTAAGCTGCTACTGATACGGTAATGCTATAGGCTCCCTACTCCTACTCTCTAACTCTTTACTACCCTTCCGTTTGGCATTTGACTTGTTAACTGCCAGCGTTAGTATAATCTGTGGCGTCCCGAGTTTAAGCAGAAACAACGAGATTTATATTTATATAAATATATGTAAATGAATTGTGTTCGATTAACAAAGTAAAGATAAAATTTGTGGCATTTTATTATCATCTCTCTGAAAAGGTAAATAAAATGACGAAAAAAAATCGATATTCGAGAAATGTTATTATTCAACAATGAACAACCATTTGTTATTTCTGATATCTCTCCGGTCGTATACCAGTGAATGCTGGACAGTTTCCTCAAAAAAGAAAATGAAAGAATAAAAAAGTCGTTCTACAGAAGGATGCTGAGGATACCATGGGCCGAATATGTAAGCAACGATGAGTTTGTTTTCTTTTTGTTGTTTTTGTTTTTTGGAGTTTTTTTAAATAATCATTTCACCCCAAGCAAGGCAGTTTTACTGCCACTGTTGCGCAGGGGGTTACATAGGAAAAAGTAATGAGAAAGAGGTGTTAGTTAGAGGAAATGTTAAGAGGAGGGTAATAGACGGAGGAGAACACCGGTGTAATGGAGGTTTAGTGGATTGGAAAAAAAGAGCTTGAGAGAACGGATGCGAGTTAGTGAGATACGAGATGTCAATTGATATTACATTTAAATTCCTGGAGATTGTAGCTGTCGGGGAAGCAAGTATATGGAATGAAATTCCACAGGCGGGAAGTGCGAGAAAAGAAGCTGTTAGAGTAGAAATTGCGGTTATATTTTATAGATTTCACTGTAAAAGGGTGGGACATAGTTGCTAGTCTAGTAACTCGAGTAAATTCATACATAGGGGGAACCAGTGAGCTAAGTTCATTGGAGCAGAAGCCGTGAAAGTATTTGTAGAAGAGGCACAGGGAAGCCGCGTCACGCCGGTGAGAGAGTGACTGCAGCCAGCAGCAAAGTCGATATCGATCACATTACAGATTCTAGGTATTTAAATTTACTTACCGTCTTAATTTAGTATCCCGGGGCTGTAATTGGCATTTTGGGCTCTTCTTTTTACTGATGACCATGCATTCAGTTTTCTTGTAGTTTATATGTAGTCTTTTCTTTCCGCTTTCTTTAACTACTTCCTGTAGGTCTTGTAGTTTCCTTTCCGTGTCTTCTTTGATTTTAGTATTCCCGGCATGTAGTTGGCATTTTGAGCTCCTCTTTTTACTGATGACCATGCATTCAGTTTTCTTGTAGTTTATATGTAGTCCTTTCTTTCCGCTTTCTTTAACCAGTTCCTGTAGGTCTTGTAGTTTCCTTTCCGTGTCTTCTTTGATTTTAGTATTCCTGGCCTGTAGTTGGCATTTTGGGTTCATCTTTTTACTGATGACCATTCATTCAGTTTTCTTGTAGTTTATATGTAGTCCTTTCTTTCCGCTTTCTTTAACCAGTTCCTGTAGGTCTTGTAGTTTCCTTTCCGTGTCTTCTTTGATTTTAGTATTCCTGGCCTGCAGTTGGCATTTTGGGTTCCTCTTTTTACTGATGACCATGCATTCAGTTTTCTTGTAGTTTATATGTAGTCTTTTCTTTCCGCTTTCTTTAACTACTTCCTGTAGGTCTTGTAGTTTCCTTTCCGTGTCTTCTTTGATTTTAGTATTCCCGGCCTGTATTTGGTATTTGGGTTTCTCTTGGTATGCTTGTTCTTGATTTTCTTGTAGTTTATATACTTATACAGTCTTTTTTCTTTCACTTTCTTTAACTACTTCCTGCTGGGTCTTGTAGTTTCCTTTCCATTAATCTTCTTTGATTTAGTATTCCCAGCCTGGTTAACATTTGGGTTCCTCTTTTTTACTGATGACCATGCATTCAGTTTTCTTATTGGTTATATGTGGTCTTTTCTTTCTTTTCTTTTCTTCTTCCTGTAGGTCTTGTAGTTTCCTTTCCGTGTCTTCTTTGATTTTAGCTACCGGCCTGTGATTTGGTATTTTGGGTTCCTCTTTTTACTGATGACCAGCACGTTGATTTTCTTGTAGTTATATGTAGTCTTTTCTTTCCGCTTTCTTTAACTACTTCCTGTAGGTCTTGTAGTTTTCCTTTCCGTGTCTTCTTTGATTTTAGTATTCCCGGCCTGTAGTTGGCATTTTGGGTTCCTCTTTTTAGTGACCATGCATTCCAGTTTTCTTGCGTTTATGTAGTCCTTTCTTTTCACTTTTCTTTAACTACTTCCTGAGTCTTGTAAGTTTCCTTTCGTGTCTTCTTTGATTTTTTAGTATTCCCAGCCTGTATTTAGCCATTTTGGTTTCCTCTTTTTACTGATGACCATGCATTCAGTTTCTTGTAGTTTATATGTAGTCCTTTCTTTCCGCTTTCTTTAACTACTTCCTGGGGTCTTGTAGTTTCCTTCGTGTCTTCTTTGATTTTGGTATCCCCGGCCTGTAGTTGGTATTTTGGGTTCCTCTTTTTGATGACCATGCATTCAGTTTTCTTGTAGTTTATATGTAGTCTTTTCTTTTCCGCTTTCTTTAACTACTTCACCTGTAGGTCTTGTGATTTCCTTTCCGTGTCTTCTTTGATTTTAGTATTCCCCGGCCTGTAGTTGGCATTTTGGGTTCCTCTTTTTATGATGACCATGCATTCAGTTTTCTTGTAGTTTATATGTAGTCACTTACTTTCTTTAACTTCTTCCTGTGAGTCTTGTAGTTTTCCTTTCCGTGTCTTCTTTGATTTTAGTATTCCCAGCCTGTATTTGGCATTTTGGGTTCCTCTTTTTACTGATGACCATGCATTCAGTTTTCTTGTAGTTTATATGTAGTCTTTTCTTTTTCCGCTTTCTTTAACTACTTCCTGTAGGTCTTGTAGTTTCCTTTCCGTGTCTTCTTTGATTTTAGTATTCCCAGCCTGTATTTGGTATTTTGGGTTCCTCTTTTACTGATGACCATGCATTCAGTTTTTCTTGTAGTTTATATGTGGTCTTTTCTTTCTGCTGTTTTAACTACTTCCTGTAGGTCTTGTGAGTTTCCTTTACGTGTCTTCTTTGATTTTGTTGACTGTAGTTGGCATTTTAGGTTCCTCTTTTACTGATGACCATGCATTCAGTTTTGTAGTTATGTGATCTTTTCTTTCACTTTCTTTAACTACTTCCTGTGGGTCTTGTAGTTTTCCTGGTATGCTGTTTTAAGTTTTGGTATCCCCGGCTTTGAATTTGGTATTTGGGTTTCTGTTTTTGTTTATTCATGCATTCAGTTTTCTTGTAGTTTATATGTAGTCTTTTCTTTCCGCTTTCTTTAACTACTTCCTGTGGGTCTTGTAATTTTCCTTTCCGTGTCTTCTTTGATTTTAGTATTCCCAGCCTGTGGTTTGGCATTTTGGGTTCCTCTTTTACTGATGACCATGCATTCAGTTTTCTTGTAGTTTATATGTAGTCCTTTCTTTCCACTTTCTTTAACTACTTCCTGTAGGTCTTGTAGTTTCCTTTCCGTGTCTTCTTTGATTTTAGTATTCCCGGCCTGTATTTGGCATTTGGGTTCCTCTTTTTACTGATGACCATGCATTCAGTTTTCTTGTAGTTTATATGTGATCTTTTCTTTCCACTTTCTTTAACTGCTTCCTGTAGGTCTTTTTGTAGTTTCCTTTCCATCCTCTTCTTTGATTTTAGTATTCCCGGCCTGTATTTGGCATTTGGGGTTCCTCTTTACTGATGACCATGCATTCAGTTTTTCTTATGGTTATATGTAGTCTTTTCTTTCCGCTTTCTGTTTTGCTAGCCATGTAGGTCTTGTAGTTTTTCCTTTCGTGTCTTCTTTGATTTTAGTATTTCCGGCCTGTAGTTGGCATTTTGGGTTCCTCTTTTTTACTGAATGACCATGCATTCAGTTTTCTTGTAGTTTATATGTGATCTTTCTTTCCACTTTCTTCTTCTTCCTGTAGGTCTTGTAATTTCCTTTCCGTGTCTTCTTTGATTTTAGTATTCCCGGCCTGTAGTTGGCATTTTGAATTCCCTCTTTTTACTGATGACCATGCATTCAGTTTTCTTATGTGGTTATGTGATCCCTTTCTTTCACTTTCTTTAACTACTTCCTGTAGGTCTTGTGATTTCACTTTCCGTGTCTTCTTTGATTTTAGTATTCCCGGCCTGTATTTGGCATTTTGGGTTCCTCTTTTTACTGATGACCATGCATTCGGTTTTTCATGTGGTTATATGTAGTCTTTTCTTTCACTTTCTTTAACTACTTCCTGTAGGTCTTGTGGTTACTTTCCGTATGCTTTGATTTTAGTATTCCCGGCCTGTTGGCATTTTGGGTTCCTGTCTTTACTGATGACCATGCATTCAGTTTTCTTGTAGTTATGTAGTCTTTTCTTTCCGCTTTCTTTGTATGCTTCCTGTGGGTCTTGTAGTTTCCTTTCCGTGTCTTCTTTGATTTTAGTATTTCCGGCCTGTAGTTGGCATTTTGGGTTCCTCTTTTTACTGATGACCATGCATTCAGTTTTCTTGTAGTTTATATTTAGTAGTTTTCTACTAAGAATACAGTTAATATCTCCGGGACACATAATGAGAAAAAAGTGATTGGAAAATCTGTTACTCCGAGGACAGGATGAAGGTAAGAGTGACAGACGGAAACAAAACATAAACTGCCGACCTTGAGAAAACTGATAACGGAACTAGGTTTTAAAATAACGAAATTACAGAGCTGTTAAGAATAGGAAATTGTGGATAGACATGATCGCCTACATCCTGAAGGGATACGGCACATAAAGAGAGATTTTATTATTATTGTTATTATTATTATTATTATTGGTAGTAGTAGTAGTAGTTTGAATTTAAGTTTGACTTTCGTTTCACTGTGGGGGTTTAAGGTATTTTTTAATGTTCGGTTTTAGGACTTTCAGGAAGACTGAGATTGAGTTTGAGTTTTGTTTAACGGCATATCAACACCT
>JBBBDQ010001594.1:362500-402500 GCA_037127315.1 Ascarosepion bandense
CACAGAGAACCGACTTTCATAGCAGCGGATTTAGCAATAGATTCGATTCGATGTGGTCATTGTAAGAGGATTGTAGTTTGTCATTTCGTAATATTTATAATATAAAACCAGCTCCGATGTGTAGTGAGTTCGATTCTCACCGACTCCCCGCTGACCATTTGAGCTTAGTAAGAAGACGTAGAGCCGAATCCGGACCGGAGAGCAGAGTTCGAATACCCTTGGGAAAGGTATTAATCGGTCTCTTGCCCTCGCTATAGGTTAAATAGCAGACAGATTGGGTTCTATAGCCTTGGTTGGCAACCAGTCTACCGCAGAAAGTAATGGCAACCAACTGGCAGGGAAATCTTTTGCCCAGTCGGTCATGTCTCTGCGTCAAGTCAACCTTTGGCCGATTCCGCCCACGTTGTGTTGTTGATCTCGGATTAACCAAAGCAGAATCGAACATCAATAATTGAAAAAATAGGGTTCTAGAAGGAGTGGTCCGATTTTAATCAAATTTCATACACTCATAGACAAAGACATAAGAAACGATATTCAGAAGTTTCAAGGTTGCAGTTCTTACAATAGTGCTGAAAATCGATAATATATATATATATATATATATATATATATATATATATATATATATATAAGGCAAGATATTTGTGTGTGAGTTTGTTTATCTGCCTGTATGTCCGTATTTTTTCAGCCCTTTTATTTTTAGTTTGTGCTTCGGGTTTGGCTCTAAGTAGGTATAATTGTAGTTCTTAGTCTCAGCCATGATACCATTTACTCAGAGGACTTATTTAATCTTCAAAATTCAGTTTACGACGAAAAAGAATTATTTGATATCGATAGCAGTAAATCAAAATTTGACTTACATCCATTCATTTTTCTTACAGTCTACGGTTTCGCTTTAAATGGAAACAACTATTGCTTTTTAGTCTTTCGTGCCAACGTCCAAAGAGTCTGAGCTCCACAACCATTGATTAGTTTTAAAGCTTTCATTACACCCGAGCAACGCCGAGCTATACTGCTAGTATTATATATATATATAAATGCAAACTTATCACTATACTCGTTTCGCTATACTGAAGATCTGTTTAGCTGAAACCTTGGTAAGTTTGTTGGCTCACTAGGTTAATTTACTTATGTATATATATATATGCGGTGTAGATATAAAAGAATCGAAAGGAGTGTCCTGTACATAAAGTGGTAGGATAATTCTCTCGGAGAGCACTAAATATAGATGTATATAAATACATATACACTAAATATATGTAAAAATTAAGACAGACACGTTATTCCATGGAAAAGTGGAAGTGTGTGCCTATTTCAGGCGAACCATCGTTAGCTTCCGTCTTTATTGTACAAAAGATTTTACACGAATCTATTTAATAACGTGTATGTTTTAATTCTGACACACACACACACACACACACACACACACATATATATATATATATATGTTAATAATAATTTTACCGTTTTTCTCTCTTCATTTTTGCATTTTCGTCGTTACTGTTCTTTTCGTTTAATTCATTTTCCAACGATTTTGTTTCCTGATGAGATGTTGGACGAAAGGGCGTTTTAGACTAACCATAAATTCTTTGTTTTTAAAATAGTATATATATATATATAGTCATCTACAGACAGATCTGTTTCGTTGTATCACAGCTTATCAGTACGATTAGACATCCTACTGCTTCTAGCCAGGATTGAAACCCGACCGAATTGACATCAGTCGGAGAGTCTACCTCTGAGGGACAATGATTCTCAAACTGTTGAGAGCTCTACAGGGCCGCGCATACTGTCACTAACAGTTCGATAAAACTACCTATTACATATGTAAGACTCCGAGGCGAAAATACGTTCAGGTTATTTGCAGTTTAAATATCGATTTTTCCGTAGACAAAAAAACAACAACAAATTGATCAAATGTTAGCTGAAACTATGGAACGCATATATATATTTAAATAATCGATTTATCCTAAGCAAGGCGATAATTTCAAACTAAGAGGCAAAAGAATATTGGAAGTTAAAGAAATTTAGAAAATCTTCATAAGGAACAGGGCACACAGTCCTAAACAGAGAACAATCATTAAAAAAATAAAGAAAGCAAGAAGGAATGAAATAAAAGGAAAGAAATGAAAGATAAACAAATGAAAATTTTAAAAAACTAGAAAGAAGGAAAGCAAAATATAAAAAGAATGAAATGAATAATTAAAAGAAGAAAAAAGGAAGAACAAAGAAAATGAATTTACAATAGATCAATAAATAAAGATATTAAAAGAAAAATGAGGAAGGAAGAAAAGAAAGAAAGAAACTATGGAATGAAGCAATTTAGAAAAAAAAGAAAAAAGAAAGAAAACGAAAAGAGAAAGAAATAACTAAAAAAAAAAATAACTAAATAAAGATGAAAGAAAGAAGTTAACATTTTTATTAACACTTGATTCTTCTTCTTCTATGTGCCCTGTCCCTTCAGGATGTAGGCGATCATGGCCCTCCACATTTCCCTATCTCTGGTGGCCCTGAGCACGCCTTCTCCTGTTACACCATGCAATCCTCGTTCCGTCATCCACCTGGTTAGGTCCTTCAAATATGTTATCCGTTGCTTCCCCCTGTCTCTTTTTCCCTCTATCTGGCCTGATAGTATCAGATTCTCCAAGCCTTCCTTCCTCATTGCGTGTCCCCGGGACTTCAGCTGTCTCTTCCTGATGCACAGTATTAATTTCCTTTTTGTTTCCATCATTTCCAAGACCTCATCATTGCTCACATACTCGATCCATGATATTCGCAGCATCCTTCTGTAGAACCACAGTTGCTTCAAGTTTTCCCTTCATCTTTTATGGTATTGTTCAGCATTCACTACAATATTGAAGGACGGACATCACGTATCAATCCAGTACTCTCTTCCTAGTTTCTAGCGAAATTGTCCTGTTTCTTAATACTCAACTTCTGGAATGCTTCCTTCGCCATGCCAATTCGCCTTCGGATCTCTGTGTCGAACTTTCTGTCTTCTGTCATAACACTTCCCAGGTATTTAAATTTTTGTATATATTGATGTGTATCTGCGTGTAAACACATATATAATATACTTATTTACATCTGTACCTGTGTGTGTGATTTAATCCTTTCCCCACAAGCAATGCGGTAACGCCACTGATGCGCAGAGGGCTACATAAGAGAAAAAGATTAGATAGGAGGAGAGTAAAGAGAAAGACGAACCAGCGACAGGGGGTGTCAGAGAAAGGAGCAAGAAAAAGATGGCAATACAGCTGTGATGACAGTTGCAAAGGTAGAGAGAAAGGAAAAGATATACAAGGTGATGTAAAGAACTACAGCCAATGGGTATTGACATTGCATTTAAATTCCTGGAGGTTGTAGCCGCCAGGGAACCAAGAACATGGAAGAGAATTCCACAGGCGGGAAGGCTATTATACTATATATATATATATATATATATATATATATATATATATTAAGTGCGATTGGTAAATCTAATGTTACTTCGCAAGACACACTTTCGGAACAAATACAAGCTGCTTGGCATAGATACACTGAAGACGCTTGTGATGTCAATGACTGACAGAATGAAGGCTGTAATCAAAGCAAAAGGCTATTATACTAAATATTAAATTTATTTTGTAACAAGTATTTTTTCTTGTTAAAGCATTTGTTGAGTAAATCAGATAAAATGACTTTAATTAAATTGTTTATTTTCTGTCAATATGCCTCATAAAAGATAATATCCTAATACTTTGGCACAGTACTATATATATATATATATATATATATATATATATATATATATATATATTCTAAATATGGACATGTGAGCGTCTGAGTAAAATAATAATTTTGGGGGAGGATATTTTGAGGATCAACAGTTGTACCATTTGGGTCTTATTACCCATTGTAATAAATCAAACATCTTTTCTAATATATATATATATATATTTGTGTATTTGGGCAGTAATCCCTCTTTTAACAAAAATATTAATTATTAACACGGCAATAACATGCTGACTGCGTTCTGGAATTGAAACATGCCCATTGCTATAAAAGTAACAAAATCAACATTCAGTTAAATAAAAAAAAAAAAAAAACATTCTTGATAATGGCCAATATATTTACGGAAAGCGGTCGGATTCACAAATGTATTGAACGTTTTTTTACTACTGCCTTTCCAGAAAAGAAATGACTTGTAAGAATGCAAGAAAAATATCAATCTTAATTGCAGTGCATATATATATATATATATATATATATATATATATATATATATATATATTCCATTTTAAACGAGTTATTTCGCTACCCAGGTTTCTACCATGAGTAGTGTCTTTCTGTGTATTTATATATAGCATGCTGGAGATGTTTCTTCTGAAACGGGTGGGGCTCGTAGGCCAGACAGCTATAATGTAAAGTTATTCGACGCCATGGAAAACTGGTGTGTGCCCTGTCATCCGTGTCTGACAGCCAGTCTCCGTTTTTATTGCCCGAATTTGAAGGTAGCTCTGAAATACGCGCCAAATGGCATGCACCGAGTGTGCGCATGCGTGAGACGCCATAAAAAATATTTCCCATTCTCACAGAACAAATAAAGAAATCGTTGTGCAGAGAGATTAGTAAAAACTTTTCAGATTATCCGTTTCGCTTTGTGGATGACATTATCACTGATAATAATAATAATAATAATAATAATAATAATAATAATAATAATAATAATAAGCTCAAAGAATAAGACGCTATGAAAAAAGAGCAAAATTTTACAGACAAAACAAGATCTTTCAGACTGATACAAAGAGATTTTACAGGGAAATAGGTAAAAAAAGAATTGAAGTGACAGTACCCCCCAGAATGGAAGAAGTCACACAGTTCTGGGAAAAGATATGGGCTTGCCCTAAAGAACCTAGCAAGGAAGTACATTGGATTACGCAGGAGATAGAACGAATGAAGAATAAACCCGAACAGACATGGTCTGGAATTACAGAAGATGATATTAAATTTGCACTAAAAAAAGCACACAATTGGAAAACTCCAGGTATAGATAAAATTCCTAACTTTTGGCTATATTATTTAAATGCAGCACATAAAAAAATAGCCAAAGAACTCCAAGAAATGGTTGACGATCCCACTAAAATTCCTGCATGGATGACAAAAGGAATTACATTTCTTCTACCCAAGAATGGTGACACAAACAACCCGAAAAACTACAGACCAATTACATGTCTTCCGACAACATATAAACTACTAACATCTATTTTAACAAAACAAACATATTTATTCTTAGAAAGAAATGACATGATACCGCTTGAACAAAAAGGGTGCAAACGTGGCTGTTATGGCTGTAAAGACCAATTGCTAATTAACAAAATGATCCTGGAAAACTGCTACAAGACAAAGAAAAATCTTAGTACTGCCTGGATAGACTACCGAAAGGCATTCGATAGTGTGCCACATGAATGGATTTTAAAGACTTTAAATATATACAAGATATCGCCCGTCATCATCAATTTCATCAAACAGTGCATGTCTATATGGAAAACAACCCTTTACCTCAATCATATAAATGGAACCTATAAGTCTGATGAAATAAACATCAAAAGAGGTATATTTCAAGGTGATTCTTTATCTCCCTTACTATTCTGCATATCATTAATAGCACTAACCAGTCAACTTAATAAGACAGAATGTGGTTATAAAATAGGCCAAAAGAAAATAAGCCATCTATTTTACATGGATGACTTAAAGTTATATGCTAAGAATGATAATGAGCTGGAAGGTCTTCTGCAAACTGTAAAATGCTTCAGCGAAGACATTGGAATGAAATTTAATTTGAATAAATGTGCTAAAGCTACAGTTTTACGTGGATCAATACAAGAAACATCCTCAATTAGCCTAGACCCTGCTGTAACAATAAAAGAATTGAAACCAGAAGAAGCTTATAAATACCTAGGTGTAAATGAGAGCGAAAACATTCACCATAAAAAAATGAAAGAAATAGTGCGTAAAGAGTACTATAGAAGGCTACGAATGATATTAAAAACTGAATTAAATTCACAGAATAGAGTTATGGCCATTAATAGCCTTGCAATCCCAGTTGTCCAATATAGCTTCAACATCTTAAACTGGACTCTAAACGACATCAGGCGAATGGATGCTAAAACAAGAAAGCTTCTTTCTAAGCATAGGATGCATCACCCAAAGGCTGATGTAGACCGTCTATACATACCCCGTAAAGAAGGTGGAAGGGGTCTTATTCAGCTGGAATTGTCATACAAGACAACAACTATTGGCTTACTAACATACATAGAAACAACAAAGGATTGGATGATACAATTAGTAAGGCAACATGAAGAAAGAAAGAAAAAATATTCAATAATAAAAGAAGGCAGTAAATACAAACAAGAATTACAGTTAGTAGATTCTGTAGAAAAGCAAAACAGTAGCCAAGAACCAACTATTGCGGCAAAAAATATGAAAATGAAAGCCAAAGATAAAGCTCTTGAACAGATGAAACAGCGCTGGCAAGACAAACCTCTGCATGGCCAATATCCAGTACGTGCCAATAAATCCAATGTTGACAAAGTTAATACTCATCGATGGTTACGTGCATCTGGATTAAAGTCTGAAACTGAAGGATTTATACTTGCAGCACAAGACCAAAGTCTTTTCACGAGAAACTTTCAGGCAAATATTATGCATAATAATATGGATCCAAAATGCAGGTTTTGTGATAAACACCAAGAAACAATAGACCACCTAATCTCAGGCTGTTCTGTGCTTGCCCCAAACGAATATAAAAATCGCCACGATAGAGTTGGGCAATATTTACATTGGGCAATGTGCAAACATTATGGAAAAGCTGTAAACAAACACTGGTATGAACATCATCCAGCACCGGTTACAGAAATAGAAGATGTAACCATTCTATGGGATTACACCATCTACACAGACAGAAAAATTGAAGCAAACAGGCCAGACATTATTGTTAAAAACCAGAAGGAGAAAACTTGTCTATTAATTGATATGGCTTGTCCAGCGGATTGTAACATAGCAATCAAGGAATTTGAAAAACTGTCAAAATATAAAGACCTGGAAATTGAAATAGAAAAAATGTGGAAATTGAAAACAAGAGTTGTGCCAGTGATAGTAGGTGCACTTGGAATGATAAAAAATGGAACAAAACAACACATTGAAAGAATCCCTGGAAACCCCAGCTTAAGAGATATACAAAAAATTGTCTTATTAAGTACAGCCCACACACTAAGGAAAACGTTATCTATGTAATGCTGGGGATGATAGGGAGGATAGAAAAACATGAAATGGAGTCATAACAACACGCCACTACCTGCCTTAGGTCTCCCCGCAGACTTGGTTGGTAGTGAGACCAAAGCAGAAATCGAAATATGATGAAAAATGACATAATAATAATAATAATAAACCCTATGAGAGGATATAATGTTGAGGTTCTAATTATAATAATAACTAATCTTATGAAAAGGTTGGCGAGGCTATAATAAATTGTTATTTATAGAAGCTTTAAAAAAACAATTTTTACCAAATCCAGAGAATTAAGGTGGGTGAATTTTCGAAGGGTTTGTCTCAGTGAACCATTCTATTTTTATTTACAATTATTCACCTTGGTAATAAATACTAAAAATAGTATGAAATACTTCATTTCTTTAAAACACTGGGGTGGCGTAATAATTATGGCCACTAATGTGTGTGTATATATATATATATATATATATATATATACTAACAGTATAGCCCGGGCGTTGCTCGGGTGTTATGAAACCTTTAAAACAAATCCATGGACCTGGAGCTCAGACTCAGCCTAAACGAATATTTCTGCGAAGGTTGGTGAGAATCGGATAAAAATTGTGGATTTGTATAAAGGACATACAGACAGATAAGCACACACACACACACACACACACACACACACACACACACACAAACATCTTGCCATTTATATATATCTATATATTATCGATTTTCTGCACTATTGAAAAAAGAACTACAACCTTGAAACTTCTGAATATCGTTTCTTATGTCTTTGATTAAAATCGGACCACTCCTATAACCCGATTTTTTAGATTATCGATTTTCGATATTTATCGGGGGTACCGCGACACAAAACCTACCTAAGAACTCTCGCAGACGCTTATAGTACAACTGTGTAAATTTTCATGAAAATCGGTTCAGCCGTTTCGGAGTCTATAGGTAACAGACACACACGCAGACACACGAACACACATACACACAAAGACAAAGTTCCATTCATAAATAAGTTCATATATATATATGTGCATGTGTGTGTGTGTGTGCGTGTGTGTGTATTTATATATATATATAAATGAGAAAATGAGAAAATAAGGAAAGAGCTTTTCAAATTATTCAAAGAACTAGATTTTAAAATTGTAGTGGACACAAATAATAAAGTTGTACAATATTTAAATGTAGAACTTAATTTACAAACTGGAAATGTCTCGCCATACATAAAAGAAAAACACTAAGTTATCATACATAAATATAAAACCCAATCATCCAAATCATATAATGAAACACATTCACAAAGGAATAGAACACAGACCATCTAATAATTTTTCAAACAAATCAATATTTAATAAAAAGAAGAATATATATATAAGGATGCACTTAGAAACTCTGGCCATAAAAACATTTTACAATATAATTCTCAACCAAAAAGACAAATCAAAAACAACAATAGAAAACGAAACATTATCTGGTTCAAGCCACCATTTAATTTAGAAGTAAAAACCAAAAGAGGACGAATATTTTTTAAACTGATCGATAGACACTTTACAAAAGAATCAGACCTAAACAAATTTCTAAAGTGTTATGTCGTGAGTAATAATATATATATATATATATATATATATATATATATATATATATATATATAGGGTGACCCCAAAAATGGGAACTTTTAACAATCTGTTATGTCGTGAGTAAGAATAAATAACTCAACAACAGGAAATAGGTTAATTGTTGTATTCCGTGAAAATAGTATTTACAAAGGTTATTAGTATCCAATACAAGAATAAGGGTTAATCGTCTCAACCGTCGTAAGACGTAGTATGAGCAATGGGTACTTCCGGGTCGTCACCGGAAGTCGACGACTGACTTGTCGATCGGCTGCTCGGCACACTCCGTCCTACGTAGATGCCACCATTACTTTACATAGTAATGGAATAGTCTATTATAGCCGAATAGGCGCGGGCGTCCCAACATAAAGAAACACAAACTAAATTTTAGTTGCACTAATAATTTAGATAGTTTCATAAAAAAAAAACACACCAGAAACTTAAATAGCATCGTACAAAACAAAACCACTAAGAAAGAATGCAACTGCAGGGACAAAAATAAATTCTCAATTTTAGGTCTCTGCAACACAAAAGAGATCATTTATAAGGCCAGATGGCCCAAACAAAATATATTTGGGCTCAACCACAGACACCTTTTAGACCAGGTTGTTTAATCACAGGTCTACATTTAAAATATAAAAATAAAAAACAAAACAAAATTGGCTAGGCATGTGTGGAAATTGAAATCAAAATATTGTTCAAAAGCAATTGGATGTCAAGCCGTACTGATGAGCTGTGATACAGCGAAACAGATCTCTCTGCGGATAACTATTTTTTTTTTAATCGTCTCACCCCGAGCAAGACGGTAACGCCACTGATGTACAGGGGGCTACGTAATAGTGAAAAGATTGGAAAAGAGAAAGCCGGAAACCACATCCTAAACAGGGAACAAGGGATGAGCCTCTTAACCTGTTCAATAGACGTGGGTGGAGTGTGAACCGGGCAATAGATAGATCTATCTCCTCCAATATATACATACACCGTTAATTTTCCCGGTTCACACTTCTTTCACATATTTTGAACAGGAGTAGGAGGTTCTCATTTTCTCCTGTTTATGGTTGGGTATCAGGTACCTACTCCTGGTTTATTCTCTTCCTCTTTCACTCCCAGGTGCGAGAGAGCGTACGCGCGTGCGGGTGCATAAATGGGGTAGATAAATGGGGTAGATAAATGGATCAAAATACTTTTACAAATATTTCACGGTTTCTGTTCCGATGAACTTAGCTCACTGGTGCCCCCTATATATAAGTTTACTCGAGGCATAAGATTAGCAACTAGGTCCCACCCTTTTACTGTGAAACCAATAAATTGTAAACGCAAATTCTATTCCAGTAGCTTCTTTTCTCGCACTTCCCGCTTGTGGAATTTCCTTTCATTTACTTGCTTTCCCGACAGCTATAATCCCCAAGAATTTCAATAGTCATCTCCTATCTCACTAACCTGCATCCTCTCTCTCTCTCTCTCTCTCTCTCTCTCTCTCGTGCTCCTTTCTCCGCCCACTCCACTCTCATCAGTATTATCATCCTTCTCTTACCCACGTCCTGACACCCTCTATAACCTGTCACTCTTTCTCATATCTTTCCTCCTGTGTAACCCTCTGGAAAACAGTTACAATAAAATGCCTTGCTTGGGGCGATATGATTATAAAAAAAATCTATCTATCTATCTATCTATCTATCTATCTATCTATCTATCTATCTATCTCAGTCTGTTCATATCTATCTATCTATCTATCTATCTATCTATCTATCTATCTATCTATCTATCCTTACCACTTCATTTTTATCTATCCTTCTATCTGTCTATGTTATGTCGCCAAGTATAAATGAATAACTCAACAACAGAATCAGAATATAAGTTGTATTCCGCGGAAAGACGGTTAGTATTTACAGAAGTGATTAGAAAATATTTACAATAGAAAGATACAAGAGTCCAATCCGTCGTAAGACTTGTGTATACGTGATTACTTCCGGTACGCCACCGGAAGTGTGACTAACTCTTCACTGACTCGCACTGACTCTTCAGTAACTCATTACAGACTCTCAAGTGACTCTCTACGACTCATTATTTAGTCGTCCCTCCCAGTAAGGGCAACATATGACACATGGTCAGTTTATATCTGGGATTTCCGGGCTATATGGCCCGGCCAAAAAATGTCTGTCTATTTTTGCCCAGTCGTGGTTCTACCCTTCGGCGGAACCACGACTGGGTTATTGCTCTCTGCTCGGAAGCAGAGAGCGCCCTCTACCCGAAGGCAGAGTGCTGACAGTGTCGTAGAGTCGTCAGTGACTCTCTACGACTGTATTTACTAGCCTTCCCACGCAAGGCTGGATGTGACACATGGTCATTTTATAGTGGGTATTCCCGGCCATATAGCCGGGCCAAAAAATATCTGTCTATTTTTCCCCAGTCGTGTTTCTACCCTTCGGCGGAACCACGACTGGGTTATTGCTCTCTGCTCGGAAGCAGAGAGCGCCCTCTACCTGAAGGCAGAGAGCTGACAGTGTCGTAGAGTCGTCAGTCTAGTGACTCGGTACGACTGCCCTGTAGAGAATCCACCATTGCTAAATATAGCAATGGGAACAGTCCATTTGTAGTCAAATAGGAGCGGCGCCCTAACAGTCTATCAGTCTTCATTTTGTCTGTCTATCACAGTCTATTCATTATGAGGGGGTTCATCAAAATCCTTTTACAAAATTTGTGGGCGAGTTGCTCACACCAAAATAAGGATAGAGTTCTCTAAATCCTTTATTTTTGAGTCATTACATTTAAAGAAATTTACAGTAGATAGAGTTGTGTTGCATGTAGACTAGGTTACATTTGTCATTCGTGTACATTTGTGGCTAGTCTGTCTTGTTCTGTACATTCATATCGTGAACAGGCATAAATGATTTTTCATACGGCTGCGCTAATGGCAATAGACAAGAGACTGTGCAACTGTATCAGATTGTGTTTCCACATCGAAGGCAGCTGAGTCATCCAAATTTTGCTGCTGTTTATCGTGACGACGTCGCTGAGACAGGATCCTAGGCACCACAAACTATGGATCAAGGAAAACCGTGATCCGCTCGGACGCCTGACCAGGAAGATAATAAAAGTATTTTTGAATTGTGTGTTAGATTGGACATTTGTCAGCGTCTACCGTAAACTTTAAATTAAAAAACGAAAATTTATATATGGATTTATATGGATTTGTATAGATTTTTGTCCTTGTTTTACTGAGGAGGTCGCTCTAAAGTTTGTAAAAGTATTTTTATACACCAATATATATATATATATAGTTTATAAAGGAAAAGTCAACACGTCATTTTAATTGGTTATAAGCTATAGCTCATTTCAATGAGTTTAATTAGCTCATATCATCAGACCTTACAATATATCCTTCATCTGGTACAAAATTTCTGCCAGAATGAGTTTTTTCTTAAAATGAAGAGAGGGATAACAATAAAAATAATAATAATAAACATAAAATTACGAACAAACAAATAAATAACAATAAAAATAAAGGGAAAGAGGAGAAAGAAGGAAAGAGGGAAGAAAGAAATAAAAAAGGAAAGAGAGCCCAGTTCCAAATAATGGCGTTGGATATATTTGAAGTAGTTCAAACCGTCATGAAATGGTTTGACCTCTGAAAAAAAATCAATTCCCTTGACTGTTGACGTCAGTTTGACCCCATTAGGCCAACCCACATACTTGTACTAACTTGTCTCTACATATATATATACGTGCACATTCTCACATATACTTACAATATGACTTTGCTTAAGTTTGCATATATCCACTGATTTCTATTTCCTTTTTTTCTTTTTTCAATCTGGGTCTTAGCGTTCTCATGCTCACACACACACACACACACACACACACACATATATATATATATATATATATATATATATATATATATATACGAGACAATCACGTACATATGTATGCCCATATACCCAAATACGATTATATATATATATATATATATATATATATATATATATATATATATATGCATACGTACACAAACATGAATACATATAAACGCATACATCCACATATATAACTTATATAAGTGTACTAGTAGCTTTCTATACCCCCATGTATAAAGACCCTGTATAAAGACCCTGTACGTTTGTGTTCCTTTAATTTCCAAATGAGGTGGTAATCTTTTTTTTTATTTCTTAATAAATATTACTTGTTTATATCTATTTATACCATTCTACTTCATTTCGGTTGTTGGTTTATATATATATGGGTAGAAAATCATTATACGAGGGCAAATTTAGTTCTAGCATGCATAATTGATTTTATCTAAAGTTGATATACCTCGCATCTAATTAGGTATTCCCACGCGATGGAAAAAAATTTACCTAATTAAGTTTGTTCTTACCTATGAAATACACAACTATCTAGGTGTCCCATTTTACATACCATAACGCATACAATAATACATACGAACGTACACAAAAATTTCATAGAAGCATGCACAAGATTAGGTGCACCCATTTCTATGAGAGACATATCTCACCTCATATTTGGGTGCCCCGTTTCCCACGGGAAATGTTTATGTTGAAGTCAGTATAGTGAACATTTTTCATTACATAGTTCATGGTAGGATATTTCTTTCATATTTACATACACCAATAATATGAAGTCATTGTCTACTTAGATGGGTGTGTCTTTCTGTTGGATGGTGGGTTCTTAACCACATTTCATTTGGTCTGCACATTCTTCCAATGAATGATCCAGACAAATTTGGGGGAGCTGGTAAGGGTGTCGGAAGGTGGTGATTCCAGGATTTTATGTGTCGGATAGTTTAAATTTATTTCTATGACGGCACTTGTAAATTATATCATTTCTCTGATTTAACAACTGGCTAGATTCTCTGAATTTGATAATTCTAATCTTTTCATCTAAGCATAAGTTGCATCTGCCTCTAAAGCTATAGGGGGTTTGGGATTTCCCTATAATCTTCCATTCAATCTGAGGGGAAAGATTTTTGCTTTTCACTTCCCAGAAATATTTAGAGAGGGCGGTTTGATATTTTAGGTGGGGTTTAAAGAAGGACTGGGTGTGATTATATAGGCGTTGTTTCCATGGACCGGCGGAAATTCCTATATATGTTTTTTTGCGGCTTTTGTCTATGCTAGGATAGATGGTGGCTTGGTATATTACTTTTTCTGACTTACATATGCCTCCAACTGGGCATTTATTTTTTATTCTACAGTTACAAAGGTTGCACTTTCTGTCTTTTCATTGTTATAAAATTTCTTTAATATATTATTATTATGGGAATTGATGATTCCCAGTCCAACCCGCTCATTGGGTCTGACCCTGATATCTCTGATATCATGGTCACACCCATGATATCTGACTCGTAGGCTGGTTTCCGCTTCTTGGGTTGCCTCTGCAGTGGACCACTTTGTACCAGATTTAATCTCTGGGTGCACTCTCTTAATGCAATCATCAGCCGAGTTCCTCATCATCATGTCTAGGTGTACCTTCCCAACCTTGGATTTCTCCACTAATGAGTCTATAGGGATCTGCAGATGTCCGGAGTTGGTATATAGCCTTACTTTCGAAAAACAAGGAGGAACTCCAAGCCACTTACGCAAGTATTTATTGATCACTTGCTCAATGTGCTCAATATGAGAGAGTGCAATTTCATACATCTGCAAAGGCCACAAAAGGCGGGGTAGAAAAAAAGGCGGGAGAGGGCGGTTTGATCTCTTATGTGGGGTTTAGAGAATGATTGAGTGTGATTATATAGGCGTTGTTTCCATGGACCGGCGGAAATTCCTATATATGTTTTTTTGCGGCTTTTGTCTATGCTAGGATAGATGGTGGCTTGGTATATTACTTTTTCTGACTTACATATGCCTCCCACTGGGCATTTATTTTTTATTCTACAGTTACAAAGGGTTGCACTTTCTGTCTTTTCATTACCGTTGTTATGAAATGTCTTTCATATATTATTATTGTGGGAATTAATGATGTTATTAACGTTATTTGTACATGAATAACTAATTTTTAATGTCATTCTATTGCAGATTTTCCTTAGTGGGTTGTTCTGTTTAAAGTGTTTATCGACAAATTTTAGAAAGTATTGCCCAATATTAATATTAGATAGTTTACAGAAGTGGGTGGTTAAGCCATATCACTCTTCTTTTTTCTATTTCTAGGTTCTTTGGTTCTGGCACTTGGCGGGGGGGGGGGCTCTAAGTAATGCAATTCCTGCTTGAACCCACTTATTTTAGGGCGATGTTGCAAGGCGTTTTATTCTCAATAAAGATTTTACTACTCAATGATAGTGTGTTGATTCTGGTGTTTACGATTGTGGAGATTTGTCAAATTATTTGTTGTGGGTGGTTGAAGTTGACGTTTATGTAGCTTGGTGTTTCATTATTTTTTTGGTACTGCTTGAATGTGTTGCTGGTTAAATTTAAGGTAATGTCTAGGAAGTTGACTATTTTTAAATTAGAGGAAATCTCTATTTTAAATCCATTTAAATGCCCTAATTACTTTTGTCTCTACACGAGATGATAGTGGACCATTACTGTTAGGTATAATTATTAGTCCGTCATCTCTATATAAACCTATTTGCTTAGGGTTCACTATCCTACTAAGGGTATTTAGAATATAGATTCCTATTAAATCTGCGATTTTGGCTGAGTCAAAAGCACCCATTGTACCAGATGGAAGATATATTGTAAGGTCTGATGATATGAGCTAATTAAGCTCATTGAAATGAGCTATAGTTTATAACCAATTGAAATGACGTGTTGAGTTTTCCTTCATAAACTTCATATCGCTCTGGTTAACACCCATCAAGCTCTCTATATGGATATACCTATTAATTTATATTAAGGAAATCTTGTTGAATTATCCTCACCGTTTACGGACTGACAACTATACCTATATATATATATATATATATATATATATATATATATATATATATGTATATATATATATATATATAGTGTATCGAGGAAGCAGACAATTTTCAAAACATATACTGTTAAATATAAGAGACAATGAATGTCTATTATGTTTAATAAGCATCGTATTTTGGCTTTAACTTCAGCTGAAAATAAAGACAAAAATTTTCCAATATTTTGATAATATTTATTAAGTTGTTTCTAAGATTAAACAAAATATTTTTCTTATGTGTGTGTGTGTGTCTGCACAAGCATATATTTATCACTTAATGAAGTAGACAGATAGATAGATAGATAGATAGATAGATAGATAGATAGATAGATAGATAGATTGGAACAGGTTGAAATAGATGGATCAGAACATATATATATATATATATATATATATATATATATATATATATATATATATATACTAGCAGTATAGCCCGGAGTTGCTCTGGTGTAATGTAAGCTTTAAAACTAATCAATGCTCCTGGAGCTCAGACTCTTTGGACTTTAGTACGAAAGACTAAAAAACAAAATTTGTTTCCAGTTAAAGCGAAACCGTAGACTGAAAGAAAAATGAATGGATATCAGTCAAATTTTGATTTCTTGATATCGATATCAAATAAGTTTTTTTGTCGTAAACAGAATTTTGAAGACTAAATAAGTCCTCTGAGTAAATGGTATCATGGCTGAGACTAAGAACTACAATTATATCTACTTAGAGCCAAACCCGAAGCAAAAACTAAAATAAAAGGGCTGAAAAAATACAGACATACAGGCAGATAGACAGACACACACACAAACATCTTACCTTTATATATATATATATACCGATTTTATTATATATATATATATATATATATATATTATCGATTTTCTGCACTCTTGTAAGAACTGCAACCTTGAAACTTCTGAATATCTTTTCTCATGTCTTTGTCTATGAGTGTATCAAATTTGATTAAAATCGGACCACTCCTTCCATAACCCAGATTTTTTCGATTGTCGATTTTCAATATTTATCGAGGGTACTTCGACACAAAACCTAGCTAAGAACACTCGCAGACGCTTATAGTACAACTGTGTAAATTTTCAAGAAAATCGGTTCAGCCGTATCGGAATCTATAGGTAACGGACACACACACACACACACACACACACACACACACACACACACACACACACAGAGAAACAAAGTTCCATTCATGAATAATATATATATATATATATATATATATATATATATATATATATATATATACATTTTTTTTTCTAAACATATACTGTTAAATATAAGAGACAATGAATGTCTATTATGTTTAATCATGAGCCGTTCTAAACATCGTATTTTTGGCTTTAATTTTAGCCATCTTCGGAAAGGTTACAAGGACGTTAACATAAAAACATCCACCATCAGCGACGATTTTATCTTGTGTTGACATAAAATTTCGCTAAACAACAGCAACAGTTACCAAAAATAGCAAATGCAGTTCGTAAATTTGTAATGCGGTTCTATGACGTTACACTGCATGGGAACTTGAAATGATAACAGAACCATATATTTAAAAATTTATATATATACTTTAGTCATCCGCAGACAGATCTGTTTCGCTGTATCACAGCTCATCAGTACGGTTAGACTCCGACTGCTTTTTAACCCAAGATTGAAACCCGACCGAATTGGCGTCAGTCGGCGATTCTACCTCTGGGCTACGAGCGTTCGGTAGAAGAAGGCAGACGTTTTAGCACGTATACACAATCAATAGCCATAGTGCTCTAATTCATTATTGAATGAGCGATGTGTATATGCTGGAGTAGCTACTGTTTTCAAAGTCTCCCCTTCTACCAGAGTGCTCAATCAGGGTGTGAGGGCGTAAATACTATAGTCATCCGCAGACAGATCTGTTTCGCTGTTTGACAGCTCATCAGTACAGTTAGACTGCAATTGCTTTTTAACCCAGGTATATAGGTATAGGTATATTAGTATATAATATTAGGTATAGGTATATAATATAGGTAGAGGTATATTAGTATATAAAATTAGTTATCCACATACAAGCCTGTTTCGCTGTATCACAGCTCATCAGTGTGACTAGACACATCCACTTGGTTCTAGCCGGGATCATAAGTCGAGTCATTTGGTGTCAGTCGGAGACGCTCCCTCCTAAGCCATAGGTGCATGGAGTCAGAGAAGGGAAATTTTAACGTGTTGTTGTGGTGCATTGGATACCGGCTCGAAACGAGAAATCGGGGAGCCGAGTTCGAATTCCAGCTGAATTCATTGCATTCACTTACGCGCAAATACCCTTGGGAAAGGTATTAATCAGTCTATTCCTTCCAGTTATGGGTTAAATAACAGGACAGATTGGGTCCTATAGCCTTGGTCGGTAACCAGTCTACCGCAGAAAGCAATGGCAACCTACTGCGGGATAATCTTCTGTCCAGTCAGTCATGTCTCTTTCGAGACATGATCGCCCAAGCGCGTATCACGTATGGCACTTAACTGACTGACTGTATATAAGCAGTATATACACACGCCAGTCACCGAAAAACTCTATTCATTTCTGAATAGTAATGCTTATATCGCATATATATAATCTCTAATATAATTTTTGTCTGGGCTTACGGGCTTTGTTTGACCCACGTTAATTGGCCTTGTGCCGCATCTACCACGTGCGTCTGGCCACTTGGGGGGTCGTAAATAATTCGGAGTATCATTGACGATTATTATCGGACTGTGCTCTTTGCAACACTAACAATTTAAACTCTCTCCTCTTCCTAATTATTGTTGTTCTGTCTTATATGTGTTTATCATATCACGTTAAATACACCGATTCTCGCTTGATCACCGAAGTTAAGCAACGTTGAGCCTGGTCAGTACTTAGATGGGTGACGGCTTGGGAATACCGGGTGCTGTAAGCGTTTAGTGACGGATGTGCGTGCTTACGGCCATATCACGTTGAATACACCTATTCTCGCTTGATCACCGAAGTTAAGCAACATTGAGCCTAGTCAGTACTTAGATGGGTGACGGCTTGGGAATACCGGGTGCTGTAAGCGTTTAGTGACGGATGTGCGTGCTTACGGCCATATCACGTTGAATACACCTATTCTCGCTTGATCACCGAAGTTAAGCAACATTGAGCCTAGTCAGTACTTAGATGGGTGACTGCTTGGGAATACCAGATGCTGTAAGCGTTTAGTGGCGGATGTGCATTGTGATGCAGTGGATATCGGTTCGGAAAGAGAAATCAGTGAGCCGAGTTCGAATTCCAGTTGAATACCCTGCATTCACTTAAGCACTGGTACCCTTGGGAAAGGTATTAATCCGTCACTTTCCTCCAGTTATGGGTTAAATAACAAGAGTAAGACTTGAAGACCCTGCCCTCAAAAACAAATCCCAATGAATCTTGATACTCGAAAAGAAAAAAGTATTACTAGACACAGAACTTATATAAAAACAACAATAAATTGTTGAAAGAAAAAAAGGTATTACCAGCAATAAATAAATAAAAATTTAGTTGGCAATAAATGACCCGCCGAGGTGTTGATGTGCCATAAAACATAAACAACCAAGAAACAACTTAACATCCAATAGCAAGGTTACCCACGTTAATTGGCCTTGTGCCGCATCTACTTCGGGCTTCTCTCCATTTGAGAAGGCCGTAAATAATTCGGACTGTCATTGACAGTCTGAGAGAATCGACTGCGTGCGTCAGTCGTTCACTGTTGGATTCTCTGCTTTCGGGCGGAGTGGAACCCAGACGAGTCCCCGCTGAAAGGTAGAATCTTGTTTGCATTTAATATTCAATAGTAAATATATTATGCTGTAGAAATTTCAGTACACATTGATGCACAGGGGACTACATAAGAGAGTTAAAGTTTTAGGCAGGAGGAGAGTGGAAAGAAAGACGAACCAGTTACAGTGGGTGTCGGAGAAAGGGCAAAAGAAAGATGGGAACACAGGTGTGAAGACAGTTGCGAAGATAGAGAGAAAGGAAAATAACAAGATATACGGGGTGATGTCGAAAGGGCTGGAGTTACATAAGTGAGTTGAAGTATTAAGCAGGAGGAGAGTGAAGAGAAAGACGAACCAGTTACAGAGGGTGTCAGAGAAAGGGCAAGAGAAGGATGTGAAGACAGTTGTGAAGGTGGAGAGAAAGGAAAAGAACAAGATACACGGGGTGACATAGAAAGGGCTGGAGTTACATAAGAGAGTTGAAGTATTAAGCAGGAGGAGAGTGAAGAGAAAGACGAACCAGTTACAGTGGGTGAAAGAGAAAAGGCAGGAGAAGGATGGGAACCCAGGTGTGAATATAGTTGCAAAGGTAGCGAGAAAGGAGAAGAACAAGATACATGGGTTGATGTACGAAGGGCTGGAGTTACATAAGAGAGTTGGAGTATTATGCAGGTGTAGAGTGAAGAGAAAGACGAACCGGTTACAGGGGAATCTCAGAGAAATGGCAAGGGAAGGATGAGAACACAGGTGTGAAGACAATTGCGAAGGTAGAGAGAAAGGAGAAGAACAAGATACACGGGGTGATGTAGAAAGGGCTGGAGTCAAGTAGATAAGAGATGGGAATTGACATTGCATTTAAATTCATGGAGGTTGTAGCCGTCATGAAAGCAAGTATACGGAAGGGAGTTTCAGGTACAGGTGCCGGAGAAAGAATAAGAGTTAACTAGGAGTCAAGCAGATAAAAGATGGCAATTGACGTTGCACTTAAGCTCTTGGAGATTGTAGCTATCAGGGAAGTAAGTATACGGGAGTTACACAGGCGGGAAGTGCGAGAAAAGAAAATACTAGAGTAGAAGTCATGATTACATCTGACTGTTTTGACTGTAAAGGGATGGGACCTAATTGCCAGTCTTGTAGCTTGAGTAAATTCGTGTAGACGGGGTACCAGGGAGATAAGCTCATCTGAGCAGAAGTCATGGAAAAATTTGTAGAAAAGACAGAGGGAAGCCACATACCGTCGTTGAGAAAGTACTGAAGTCGATCTGCCAAATCGGAATCGATTACTTTTGTGGGATCTCTTCTTTTTGTATATGATAATGGACTCGACTGAGTGTACATATACTCCTGTCATAGAGAGAACAGTAGTTGAGTGTTGAGAGAGTAATCGGAGAGATCTGTATGAGTTATCGGAGAGTACCGAAACTGATACGCAAATTACCGAGAGATACCGAAGTTACCCAGAGTTTAAATTAGACTAGCACCGAGCTCTACTCAGCTAGAATAATATACACGGATATACTATTTCCAACGACTTCACTTCAAGACTTGTATATATTTATTTTCTTACGAATAGTATTCCTGGTTTTACTAACCTGCGTTCAAGTTTGTATATTACGTTCAATATAACCTGCTTTTCTATCTCCATATTTCTTTTTGGTGTTCATTATTTTGTGCGTTTCTTCACCCGAAATCCACAACATAAAAATATTAGTGAAGTATAAGGTTATAAATGTTTTGGCGTTTTTTGAAAGGATGCTGAAGTCCTGTACATAGTGAGTGAAGCCGAGATGCCAGATCAGGATCGATTACATTGCAGATCCTTCTTATGATTTTGTAGAGAACCTCGAGATGAATAGCAGAAACACCGGACCAGATATGGCAAGAGTATTCAATGCACGGATGAATGGTAGATTTGTATACATGCAAGATGTATTCTGACAAGAAAAAACATCCTGACCCTACACAGTGACCCATCCTTCCTAGGGAGTAGATGTGTCTATTGAATTAATGTAGTCGTTCCACTTGAGATCGGCTGAAAGACTGAGGCCGAAGAGGCGCAGTGTATTGCAGTCTGGGAAACTAGCGTGATCCATTGAGACAGAAGGTAGAAAAGTTTCTCGTAGTGGTTAATGGAAAAGAATTAAGATTCATCATAATATTAAAATCGGAAAATAGTAAGATTTTCACGGCTTAAAACAAGTAAAGACTTATTTCAAAATATTATTTTCCCATTTTCTAATTTCATGACTAAGTTTACATTATCAAAATTTAAAGTGCGCCCTGGAGTTTTATTCAGTCTACAAGTAGGCCCTGAATTAAAAAAAAAAACAAATGAAAAAGAAACACTAAGCTAAACCGTCGACCATGCGGTGTATTGTTTAATGCTGCAACCCCTGCGCCCAAAACCCTCTCTTTCGTCTTTCCCAAGATTGACAACAGAATAACAAACACACTGTTGGAGTCGGCTAGAATGTCAAATTGCAAATACCTCGGGTTAACTCTCACACCAGACTTGGAATAACCATATAGAATCCATAGCTAAATCCGCTGCAAAGAAAATCGGTTCTCTGTGTAGGGCCAGGAAGTTTTTCCCGTCCCAAACAATCCTGCACATATACAAGTCTACCATCCACCCGTGCATTGAGTATTGCTGCCATATCTGGTCCGGTGCTCCTGCTATCCACTTAGGTGTCCTCGACCGAATTCAACGCAGAATCTGTAATGTGATCGATCCCGACTTGGCAGCTCAGATACAGTCACTTTCTCACCGGCGCAATGTGGCTTCCCTGTGTCCCTTCTACAAATACTTTCACGGCTTCTGCTCCGATGAACTTAGCTCACTGGTAGCCCCTGTATACGAATTTCCTCGTGACACAAGATTAGCAACTAGGTCCCACCATTTTACTGTGAATCCAATAAATTGTAAACGCAAATTCTACTCTAACAGCTTCTTTTCTCGCACTTCCCGCCTGTGGAATTCTCTTCCGCATACTTGCTTTCCTGACAGTTACAATCTCCAACAACTTAAATGTAAAGTCAATAGTCATCTTTTGTCTCACTAATTTACATCCTCTCTCTTATGCTTTTCTACATCCACCCCACTCTCATCAGTACTCTTTTGCCTCTCCTACTCTCTTCCTGACACCCCCTGCAACCTCTCACTCCTCATAACATTCCTCCTCGTCCACCCCACTCTCATCAGTAATCTATTCCCTCTCCTACTCTCTTCCTGACACCCCCTGCAAACTCTCCCTCTTCATAACATTTCTCCTATGTAACACCCTGCACAAATAATGAATTCTCCCTACTAAATCTTTAACATTTAAGAATAAGTTGATTTTTGTTTTTTTGTTATCGGTAAATTTGCCAAAATTCTTTATTTATATTATTTTTTCCCGAGTATTTAATAGTGGAATAACACCAGACGACCTATGCAAGTCGATTTTTATAGCACTGCTGAAGGAGCCAGGTGCAAACAAGTGCAAACTACACAGAACTATAAGCTTAATGAGTCACATTACAAAACTGATTGTCAGAATCCTGATGAATAGAGCGAGAAGCAGAATCAAAGATAGGACAGGAACAGTGTGGGTTCGTCAAAGACACTAGAACAAGGAACGCCATATTTATGATTAGGATGCTCTCCGAAAGTGAAGGACTTGTACCTGTGTTTTATTGATTATGCGAAGGCATTCGACAAAATACGCCACAAAGAATTGATGGAGATGCTCAGCAACCTCGACATTTTTGAGAAAGACATCAGAGTAATCAAGAATCTCTACTGGCAACAAACTGCCTGCATAAGGACAGGTAACGATTTCAGCAGATTCACAAAGATAGAAAGGGGCGTAAGACAAGGATGTGTCTCTTCATCGGATCTGTTCAACTTGTACATCGAGAATATTTTGAAGACTATAGCTGCTACACCAGGATTTGTTATCGGAGGCCACAATTTGAACAACATAAGGTATGCAGATGATACACTGCTGATTGCAGACACAGAAAGAAAACTACAAGACCTCCTACAGAAGGTAACTCAAGAGAGTGACAAAAAAGGACTACAAATAAACTGCAAGAAAACTGAATGCATTGTCATCAGCAAAAAGAGCAACACAAAATGCCAAATACAGGTGGGGGATACTAGAATCAAGCAAGTACAAAAATTTAAATACCTAGGAAGTGTTCTAACAAGGAGATGGAAAGTGCGACACAGAGATCCGAAGGTGAATTCGCATGGCGAAGGACGCGTTCCAGAAGCTAAATACTAAGACACAGGCAACTTTCACTAGACGAGAGTACTAGAATGCTATGTGATGTCAGTACTTCAATACGACAGTGAATGCTGGACAATATCATCGAAGATGAAGGGAAAAACTTGAAGCAACTGAAATGTGGTTCTACAGAAGGATGCTACGGATATCATGGACTGAACATGTGAGCAATGATGAGGTTTTGGAAAGAATGGAAACGAAAAGAAAATTAATAGTGAGCATCAGGAAGAGACAACTGATGTTTCTGGGACATGCAATGAGGAAAGAGGGCTAGGAGAACCTGATACTGACAGGGCAGATAGAAGGCAAAAGAGACAGAGGAAGGCAGCGGATCAGGTGAATGACGGAACGGGGGTTGCGTGGAGTAACAGGAGAAAACATATTAAGAGCCATCAGGTATAGGGAGAAGTGGAAAGCCATGATCGCCTACATCCTAAAAGAATAGGGCACATAGAAGAAGAATATATATGCCAAATGTTTAAAAGAAATTATAATGTGGGTATAAAATGGAGGATCAATTCTATATTATAATCAATATATAAACTGATCCCTCATTTCGTGACCATGCTAGTTTTGATACATTTATATTCTAGATTTATGGGCTTGAGCTAGTGGATGATAGAACGAGGGTTGCATGGTGTAACAGGAGAAAGCGTGCTAAGAGCCACCAGGGATAGGGAGAAGTGGAAGGCCATGATCGCCTACATCCTGAAAGAATAGGGCACATAGAAGAAGAAGTAGAAGACTTTCGAATGTTGCTACATTCATTTTAATTATTCTTCTGTATATAGTTAGACAACTGGTTTTAAAAACTGGTTAATTTCCTGCGTTGTCAGGTTTGATGGAAGCAAGTAAAGACTTCTTAATTATTTTTCCGTTTTCAAATTTCATGACTAATTTTATATTATCAAAATTCAAAGTGCGCCCTGGAGTTTTAGTCAATCTACAAATGGGGCCCTGAACTGTCGACCTTGCGGTTTATTGTCTAATGCTCTGACCCCTGCACCCAAAATCCTCTCTTTCGTCTTTCCCAAGATTGACATCAGAATAACAAACACACTGTTGGAGTTGGCTAGGATGTCAAATTGCAAATAAATATGATTCGAATGCTATAAAACCCGGCAGTAAGGATGGTGTATGAAAATGACACCAGCTTATTTTTGGAGGGTACTGTTACGCAGATTTCCGCATCCTGTTGTTTCGAAGAAGCCATTAATGCGCAGAGTACTGGGAACGTTTACATTGGCATGAAGGCGTTTTGCTTTTTTTTGTTGAGCTTTTTTACTTTTTCACCGGACAGCTTTTATTCTTAATAATGTGTCAAAAACTGAGTTAGTGATTACGTCAGGGGTCTGGTTTCTGTATTAATGGTGTCAGTGTCGATAGATGTACGTGAATGCGTGTAGGATTTGATAGGGGCAAGAGAAGGCTGGGGTTCGTTTAACGAATAATGATCATCATAAGGCTCTTGGTAAGAATCCAGTTCATTTAAAATAGCTAAACCACGTGGGTAGCAATTATTCCACAAGTAAGTATGCGTACACTTTGATATATATATATATATATACATATATATATATAAATTAAAAAAGGATTAATTCAATGATGTTGGATGACCATTTCGATGTGAAAATCCCCACGGGGGATAACACATCACCTCAGCAACCGAAAAATCCTTTCAGAAACTCTGAAAAAATAAAATCAACTTTCAATTAATTCAGTTATTGAAAATCGCTTGAAGACACCACTCATGGTAGGAAACCTAGGTCGCGTAATAACTCGTTTACAAATCGAATATATATATATATATATATATATATATATATATAATATGCAGAGTACGAGAGTTAAATTATTGCCATTTTATATTTTTAATTTCAGGCATGCACAATGCTTGTGTTATTTTATTTTGACTGGATATTATAGTTGGGTCAGTTGGGTACCATCTGTGAGTAAAAGAGCACCATGACGTAATTCAATCTGGCTAGCATTTAGAAATGGCATGCTATACTGCTTGACATTCTCGCCTGAAGCACGAAACAAACATTTCATAGTATTTCGGTGTCAATCTGAGGACAGTGCAGAGAATTCAGAAAGTGTCTAATGGTGATTACGACGGTGTTTTGAGTGACCACTAGTTATGACTACGTTATACCACCATTCATCTTCCCACAGGGCCTCAACACGGAAGCCCATATCAAATGATTGGGTTCTGCTTGTTTGGCAAGATGTAGATTCCTGTTGCCAGACCTAGGGTCTTCCAGAAATCTTGATCTAGTTCAGCAATACCTCTTACAGACTGTGCCCAACTGACCCTACTAGACTGTGCAGTCGATAAAATCTAAACTTATTTATAAATGAAACTGTGTCTGTGTGTGTGTCTATGTATGTGAGTGTGTGTATGTGTGTATCCGTTACCTATAGAGTCCGAAACAGCTGAACTGATTTTCTTGAAAATTTACGCAGTTGTACTATAAGCGTCTGCGAGTGTTCTTAGCTAGGTAGTGTCTCGAGGTACCCCCGATAAATATCGAAAATCGAAAAAATCGGGTTATAGAAGGAGTGGTCCGATTTTAATCAAATTTCATACACTCATAGACAAAGACATAAGAAACGATATTCAGAAGTTTCAAGGTTGCAGTTCTTATAAAAGTGCAGAAAATTGATAATATATATATATATATATATAAAAGGCAAGATGTTTGTGTGTGTGTCTGTTTATCTGCCTGTATGTCTATTTTTTTCAGCACTTTTATTTTAGTTTTTGCTTCGAGTTTGGCTCTAAGTAGGTATAATTGTAATTCTTAGGCTCAGCCATGATACCATTTACTCAGAGGACTTATTTAGCCTTCAAAATTCAGTTTACGAAGAAAAAAACTTATTTGATATCGATACCAGGAAATCAAAATTTAACTTACATCCATTCATTTTTCTTTCAGTCTACGGTTTCACTTTAACTGGAAACAACTATTGCTTTTTAGTGTTTCGTGCTAACGTCCAAAGAGTCTGAGCTCCAGGACCATGGATTAGTTTTAAAGCTTTCATTACACCCGAGCAACGCTGGGCTATACTGCTAGTATGACACTCGGACAGACAAAAGCTTCTCTGCCATTCTGAAGATGAGATTTTGATCTCGAAATATTAATATTTAATAAATAGGTAATACCCAAACACTTCTTTACCTTCCTTTATTTTAATCAACGCATTGTGACAGCCTTCAAGACATGACCCATATATATATATATATATATATATATATATATATATATATATATATAATCCACTCAAATATGCAGGCAGAATTAATATAAATAAAATGTGTTACTTAGTTGATTAATATTACCTTCTGCATCCGGGCTCTCGAGTTTCGTAGGCGGACTTGTCTGTCCACTTCTCACGTGATATTTGCAATTTACTGCTAGTGTATATATATATATATATATATATATATATATATATATATATATATTACGCAGTTATTGCTGCAGTAAGGTTTTTCTTATTATTTGTGTACGTGTGTGCGTTTTTCCGCGTTCAGTCATGAGCCTGTTGCTGCGGTTATGCGGTCGCTCGCGTTCTTTCGTCTGTGCCAATCTACGTATGTGTAGGGTGTCGTTATCATTTGTCCTTTTCTCCTCTCAATTATTCATTTTTTTTTTTCGTTCACGTGGATGTGTCTACGTATAGGGTGCTGTGGTCATTTGTCCTTTTTTGCCTTTATTTCACTTTATACTCGCCCTTTTCATTTTTCTTCCCCTCCCCCTATTTTTCCTTTGATAGTTGCCAGCATTTTTAGCAGATTGTTACATTTTTTTAGACGTACAACTGATTTTTAATTTTTGACTGTTTTACACTTTTTCCATCTTGGGAAGTTGTATTTCGTTTTTTTTTTTGTTTTTTTGTTTTTTTCACATAAAATAATCTAAACTTATTTATAAATGGAATTTTGTGTGTGTGTGTGTGTGTGTGTGTGTGTGTGTCCGTTACCTATAGACTCCGAAACGGCTGAACCAATTTTCTTGAAAATTTACACAGTTGTACTATAAGCGTCTGCGAGTGTTCTTAGCTAGGTTTTGTGTTGAGGTACCCCCCGATAAATATCAAAAATCGATAATCGAAAACATCGGGTTATAGAAGGAGTGGTCCGATTTTAATCAAATTTGATACACTCATAGACAAAGACATAAGAAACGATATTCATAAGTTTCAAGGTTGCAGTTCTTACAAGAGTGCAGAAAATAGATAACATATATATATATAAGGCAAGAGGTGTGTGTGTGTGTGTGTGTGTGTGTGTGTGTGTGTGTGTGTGTCCGTTACCTATAGACTCCGAAACGGCTGAACCAATTTTCTTGAAAATTTACACAGTTGTACTATAAGCGTCTGCGAGTGTTCTTAGCTAGGTTTTGTGTTGAGGTACCCCCCCGATAAATATCAAAAATCGATAATCGAAAACATCGGGTTATAGAAGGAGTGGTCCGATTTTAATCAAATTTGATACACTCATAGACAAAGACATAAGAAACGATATTCATAAGTTTCAAGGTTGCAGTTCTTACAAGAGTGCAGAAAATAGATAACATATATATATATAAGGCAAGAGGTGTGTGTGTGTGTGTGTGTGTGTGTGTGTGTGTGTGTGTGTCCGTTACCTATAGACTCCGAAACTGCTGAACCGATTTTCTTGAAAATTTACACAGTTGTACTATAAGCGTCTGCGAGTGTTCTTAGCTAGGTTTTGTGTCGAGGTACCCCCGATAAATATCGAAAATCGATAATCGAAAAAATCGGGTTATAGAAGGAGTGGTCCGATTTTAATCAAATTTGATACATTCATAGACAAAGACATAAGAAAAGATATTCAGAAGTTTCAAGGTTGTAGTTTTTATATTAGTGCAGAAAATCGATCATATATATATATATAAAAGGCAAGATGTTTGTGTGTGTGTCTGTTTATCTGTCTGTATATCCTTTATACAAATCCACAATTTTTATCCGATTCTCACCAAACTTCACACAAATATTCTTTAGGCTGAGTCTGAGCTCCAGGACCATGGATTAGTTTTAAAGCTTTCATTACACCTGAGCAACGCCGGGCTATACTGCTAGCTGATAATAATACTTAAATCATAAATGTTTACATATATTTGATAGTTAACATATTAGTATAGCTAACATATATTAGTATTCATCACTTAAGTGATAAATACTAATATGCATATAATATTTAGTGTTTCGAGGCAGCAAATCATTTTCTAAACAGATACTGTTAAACATAAGAGACTATGAATGTCTATCATGTTTAATTATGAGCCATTGTAAACATCGTATTTTGGCTTTAATTTCAATTGAAAATAAAGACAAAAATTTTCCAATATTTGGATAATTTTTTGTTTTGTTAGTTCTAAGCTTTCGGCTCACATAAGCCAAATGTTGGACAATATTTGATTTCATTTTCACCTGAAATTAAAACCAAAATACGAGGTTTAGAACGGCTCATGATTAAAAATAATAGACATTTATTGTCTCTTATATTTAACAGTATATGTTTAGAAAATTATCTGCTGCTTCGATACACTAAATATATATATATATATATATACAATATATCGATAAAGTTCGTGTGCACTTTAAAAATTTTATAAGTTTATGTGTATTTGTGATAGAAATAATTTGTAAAAAGGATTAGAAAGAAGTAAATCTATATTTTTAAGGTTTTATTGAAATTTTATTTAAGTTTCCACATGTCTTCCATCATTAGCAATACAAAGGGTAATACAATTTTGCAGTTCATATTCTTTTTACTTATCTAAAAATTGTTGCAAATTTTGTGGCAAAGAATTATTCAATAACTATTCTAAAAACTAGGTACATTAAATTTTAAAACATTTTTACAGATTATTTCTATCACAAATTCAAATAAAGTTATAAATTTTTTAAAGTGCACATGGACTTTATGGACACTCTGTGTATATATATATATATATATATATATATATATATACTGTTAAATATAACAGACAATTAATGTCTATTATATTTAATCATGAGCCGTTCCAAATGTCGTATTTTGGCTTTAATTCAAAATTGTCAAAATCTTTCAAAATTGTCCAACATTTAGATATTTTTTATTATGCTAGTTCTAATCTTTCGTCTCTGTAACTTCTCTGAAGATGACCCATGTGAGCCGAAAGGTAAGAACAAGTATAATAAAAAAAATCCAAATGTTGGAGAATTTTTGTCTTTATTTTCACCTGAAATTAAAGCCAAATACGATGTTTAGAACGGCCCATGATTAAACATTATAGACATTCGTTGTCTGTTATATGTGAGCCGAAAGCTTAGAAGAAAACCAATAAATAATTATCCAAATGTTGGAGAATTTTTGTCTTTATTTTCAACTGAAATTAAAGCAAAAATACGACGTTTAGAACGGCTCATGATTAAACATAATAGACATTCATTGTCTCTTATATTTAATAGCATATGTCTAGAAAATTACTTGCTGCCTCGATATACTAAATATATATATATATATATATATATATATATATATAATAAAAAAGTGGACAGATGGTTGCCTTTTAGCCTGAAACAGCCTGTCGTGTCTGAGAGTTGACTTCAATATTTACACACACACACACACACACACACACACACACACACACACGCACGGGTATATGTATTCTTATGTATACATACCAGTCAGTCAATCGCCATACATGATATATGCTTGGGTGATCAGGTCTCGAAAGAGACATGACTGACTGGGCAGATTTTACCGCAGTAGTTTGCCGCTACTTTCTGGGGTAGAATGGTTGCGAGCCAAAGCTATAGAACATAATGAGTCCTGCTATTTAACCCATACGTAAAGGGAGAAGCTACTTGTTCATACCTTTCCCAAGGTTATTGGTGCGTATGTAAATGGAATGTATTCAACTGAAACTCGAACTCGGATCTCTGATTTCTTGTTCCCAGTCGATATCCACTGCACCACAACGCACACCTGCACACACACACACACACACACACACACACACACACACACACACACACACATATATATATATATATATATATATATATATATATATATATATATATATGCTTCGGGGAAACTTGGGGGAAATCAGCAACTCCAAGAGAGCCTTCTTCAGATTCCATACTAGGAAAAAAAGTGTTCAATGCCTCACTATATATATATATATATATATATTGTTAAATATAACAGACAATAAATGGCTATTATGTTAAATCATGAGCCGTTATAAACATCGTATTTTGGCTTTAAATTCAGGTGAAAATGAAGACAAAAATTTTCCAACATTTGGATATTTTTTTATTATGCTGGTTCTAACCTTTCAGCTCACATGAGCCATCTTCAGAGAAGTTACTGTGACCTTAACCTAAAGACATCCACCATCAAAATGATTTTATCTTGTATTGACATAAAACATTGCTATTTGACGATAACAGTCACCAAATAGCAGACGCAGGTCGTAAATAAAAAATTATCCAAATGTTGAAGAAGTTTTGTCTTTATTTTCACCTTAAATTAAAGCCAAAATACAGTGTTTAGAACAGCTCATGATTAAACATAATAGACATTTATTGTCAGTTATATTTAACAGTATATGTTTAGAAAATTATCTGCTTCCTCGATACACTATATATATATATATGCAAAGAGAGACAGAAAGACAGAGACAGAGAGAGGCAAACAGACACAGACAGAAAGATGTGGACATTAAAACTAATGAAAACTGGAGGTATAATATTTGTTGCAAATTTTTCTCTCAAAACGACTGGTGTATTATATTGTTAAAGTGGGGGATCAGTTTATTACTTCATAACAATAGAAAACTGGCTCCCCACTTTATGACCAATATAAGCCTTAATCATGTCCCCAACTATTATATTCAGTCTTGTCCATGTTTGGGTGTAACTTTAATTAGTCATATTTTCCTTCTCCCTTATTGAACTAATATTCCATTTTTTAGTTCCATAAGAGCTGAAATGAATCATTTTGAGTTTGTAAAATTTATTCTCTCGTGGCCCACAAAAACGGGTTGTCCCGTTCCAGCTGGGTGGGGGGTAGCGAGAGCGATCCGAAATGCTGGCCGGTCAACGTGGGAAAGACCACAATTGTTGACAATGCAAGCGTATTTTAATTATGAAGTCAGGCCGATTTGATTGGCGTAGACGACCATTGACCTTCCTAAACAAGCATATCTGGTGGCGGGCCAGCAGACATTATGTATAAATTAATTACCGCGAGTTCCAACAACTTATTCGTCCATTGCACATATAACGGACAGAAATGGAACTTGATGCAAAACTTTATAGCGTACTAGCAGTATAGCCCGGCGTTGCTCGGGTGTAATGAAAGTTTTAAAACTAATCCATGCTCCTGAAGCTCAGACTCTTTGGACGTTGGCACGAAACACTAAAAAGCAATAGTTGTTTCCAGTTAAAGTGAAACTGTAGACTGAAAGAAAAATGAATGGATGTAAGTCAAATTTTGATTTCCTGGTATCGATATCAAATAAGTTTTTTCGTCGTAAACTGAATTTTGAAGGCTAAATAAGTTCTCTGAGTAAATGGTATCATGGCTGAGACTAAGAACTACAATTATACCTACTTAAAGCCAAACCCGAAGCAGGAACTAAAATAAAAGGGCTGAAAATACAGGCAGATAAACAGACACACACACAAACATTTATTTATATATATTATCGATTTTCTGCACTATTGTAAGAACTGCAACCTTGAAACTTCTGAATATCGTTTCTTATGTCTTTGTCTATGAGTATATCAAATTTGATTAAAATCGAACCACTCCTTCTATAACCCTATTTTTTCGATTATCGATTTTCGATATTTATCGGGGATATCTCGACACAAACCTAGCTAAGAACACTCGCAGACGCTTATAGTACAACTGTGTAAATTTTCAAGAAAATCAGTTCAGCCGTTTCGGTGTTTATATGTAACGGACACACACACACACCCACACACACAGACACACCCACATCCACACATAGACACAGACAAAGTTCCATTTATAAATAAGTTTAGATTTCTGTATATAAGGTTGTGCCATATGAAACGCCATGTTTTTTGTTATAGCAATTGAACAATGTCAATATTAAAAGCGTTCAATTTATGCCTGTTGTATTCAGTTTGGAGTTGTTGTGTTGTGGTGGAGTTTGGGTTTTGTTTAACGGCATATCAACACCACTGTGGGTTATTTAATGCCAGAAAGGTGGGGTCTTCAGTTATTTTTTAATGTTAGATTATAGTGAGGAGGTTCATTTAGTCAAATTTTGATGATTTTTTTTATATTTTTATATTTTTTTATTTTAGAAAACTGAAGATGTTTTCTGTTTTCGTCTTAAAAATATATTGTTGATGACATGTTATTTCTTTCAAAAATCTCAGTCAGTCAGTTAAGTGCCATGCGTGATACACGCTTGGGCGATCATGTCTCGAAAGACTTATAATAATATGAGAAGAAGAAAACATAATTAAGTAGAAAGAACAAGAAAAGAACAGGAATTAAGAAGACAAAAGATAACGATTGATATTGCATTTAAATTTTTGATTATTCAAGTTGACTGGAAAGCAAGGAGCCTGAAGAGAGTTCCACAAACGAGAGAAGAAACTGTTAGCATAAGAATTATAATAATATGAGAAGAAGAAAATATAATTAAGTAGAAAGAACAATAAAAGAACAGGAATTAAGGAGACAGAGGATAACAATTGACATTGCATTTAAATATTTGAAGATCAAAGTTGATTGGAAAGCAAGAAACCTGAAGAGGTTTTAACAAGGGAAAAATGCGATGAAATAAACTGTTAGTATTTAAATTACGGTTACATCTCGTCATTTCAGCTGTAAAATGACTGAACATGACCGCTAATTTCGTCGGTCAAGTGCCATACGTGATACACGCTTTGGATGATCATGTCTCGAAAGAGACATGACTGATTGGGTAGAAGATTTTCCCGCTGTGCTTGCCATTACTTTCTGCGGTAGACTGGTTGCCAGACAAGGCTATAGAACCCAATCAATTATTTCATATTTTAATCTGCTTCTTGTTACCTTCATTCATTCATTCAGTCAGTCAGTTAAGTTCCATACTTTGGGCAAACATGCCTCGAAAGAGACATGACTGACTGGGCAGAAGATTTCCCTGCAGTAGATTGCCATTACATTCTGCGGTAGACTGGTTGGCAACCAAGGCTATAGAACCCAATCTATTATTTCTTATTTTTTATCTGCTCCTCTTACCTTCATTCCGTCTGTCAGTTAAGTTCTATAAGTGATACATGCATGGGTGATCATGTCTAGAAAGAGACATGACTGACTCGGCAGAACATTTTCCCACAGTAGGTTGTCATTACGTTCTGCGGTAGACTGGTTGCCAACCAAGATTATAGAAGCCATTAGGTTCTGTTATTTGACCCACAGCAGGAGGGAAGAGAAGGATTAATACTTTTTCCAAGGGTATTTTCGCTTGAGTTAATGCAACGAATTCAGCTGGAATTCGAACCCGGCTTTCTGATTTCTCGTTCCGAGCCGATATCCAACACAACACGGTTCCGCGCATGACGGTAAACTGCATCTGGCAGCAAGATCTCTGTTTGAGAAGTTGTGAAGAGCATGGAACCACCTCTTAATTGCTGTTGTTCCCAGGTTCACCCTGATCCGGAGTGGTAGCACCTGTTAGGGTCCCAGCTATGGGTAAATAGTTAACTCCCAAACTGGGGTCAAAACACGATAAAAGTATGAAAATAGATTTTTATAGAAAAATATGCATTTTTAAAGGAAAAAAAACTGGCATAATACATTTCGAATTCCAGTTGAATTCATTGCATTCACTTACGCGCAAATACTCTTGGGAAAGGTATTAATCCGTCTATTCCTTCCAGTTATGGGTTAAAGAACAGGAAAGATTGGGTTCTATAGCCTTGGTCAGCAACGAGTCTACCGTAGAAAGCAATGGCAACCTACTGCGGGATAATCTTCTGCCTAGTCAGAATATCAATGTTGACTGGAAAGCAAGAAGCCGGAAGAGGGTTCCACATGCAAGAGAAGAAACTGTTAGCATAGGACTTAAAATAATCTTTGGCAAAGTGTTCGAAGCCATTATCAACGCCGAGGTGGTTCAGCATCTCACAGCACACAGGCTCCTCTCGGACAAGCAATATGGTTTCCGCTTCACCAGGTCTACTGCTGATATGCTAACGACCATCACCGAGTACATATGCCAGGCACTCGACAGGAATGGCGAAGCTCGAACCGTTGCATTGGATATATCTAAGGCGTTCGACAGAGTTTGGCATGCTGGCCTTCTATGTAAACTGCGGAGCTATGGTATAACTGGACATTTGTTTGAACTAATCTAGTCATTCCTCTCTAACCGCACAATGAAGGTGGCATTAAACGGACATGCCTCTCAGAACTACCATACAAACGCAGGTGTCCCCCAAGGCTCCATCTTAGGTCCTACACTCTTCCTGATATACATTAATTATCTCCCTGATTCCATAAGAGCCCAAATAGGTTTGTACGTCGATAACACCACAGTTTACTCTCGCCTCCTACAAAAATCTGGTGTAGGCGTCAAAGCTAACCTCGCAGCCGTGATTGAAAAAGACCTCCAATCCATATTGGACTGGGGTAAGAAATGGCTAGTAAATTTTAATGCTTCTAAAACGAAGCTACTCTCAATTAACCATCATCGACAATCTCACCTACCTCCCATTAGCATGGATCAGGCTTGCCTCCCAGAGAGTAAAACACTACGCCTCCTTGGTCTCACACTTTCAGCGGACCTCAAATGGAATGACTATATCGAATCCATTGCTAAATCCGCTGCTATGAAAGTCGGTTCTCTGTGCAGGGCCCGGAAGTTTTTTCCGTCTAAATCTATCCTGCACATTTACAAATCTACCATCCACCCGTGCATTGAATACTGCTGCCATATCTGGTCGGGTGCCCCTGCTGTTCTCCTCGGGCTTCTCGATAAGGTTCAGAGGAGGGTCTGTAATGTGATAGATACCGACTTGGCAGACCGCCTGCAGTCTCTCTCTCTCTCTCCGGCGTGACGTGACTTCCCTGTGCCTCTTCTATAAATACTTTCACGGCTTCTGCTTCGATGAACTTAGATCACTAGTGCCCCCTAAATACGAATTTGAACGAGATACTAGATTAGCAACTAGGTCCCACCCTTTTACAGTGAAACCGATAAAATATAACCGTAACTTATACTCCAACAGTTTCTTTCCTCGCACTTCCCGACTGTGGAATTCTCTTCCAAACGATTGCTTCCCCGACGGCTACAATCTCCAGGAGTTTAAATGTAAGGTCAATAGACACCTCCTAACACACTAACCTGCTCCCATTCTATCAAACACTCTTCCCATCTGCCCAACCCTCAGCCTCGGTATCCTTACCTGTCTATCAATCTACTTTATAACAGTAGTGTAATACCGACCGATCTAAACCGGTTAATTTTCATAGCACTGCCTAATACGCCAGGTGCAAACGAGTGCGAACTTCACCGAACAATCAGGTTGATGAGCCACATAAGAAAACTCATCATCCGAATCCTGATGAATAGACCGCGAAGTAGACTCAGGCCTAGGATAGGACAGGAACAGTGCGGGTTCGTCAGAGACACTGGAACAAGGAAGGCGCTATTTATGATTAGGATGCTATAAGAAAGGGTTAATACAACTAAAAAAGGACTTGTATCTATGTTTTTATAGATTATACGAAAGCCATGGACTGAACAAGTGAGCAACAATAAGATGCTGGAGGGGATGCTATCGAGAAAACTTATACTTAACATCAGTAAGAGACATATGAGGTTCCTGGGACACGTAATTGGGAAGGAGAGTCTGGAGAATTTAATACTCACAGGACAGATAGCGTCGATACGAAATGGCTACTTTTGTAGTGAATTTCTATTATGGTAAATTAAATATATATATATATATATATATATATATATATATATATATAGTGATGATCCACGTATACTGTCTTAATAATATGTATAGGAAAAACTACTAAAAGTTGTAAGTTTAAAAATGTATTTTTTTGACAGTATTTATTTATTTCTGTTGTTATATTTGATATTTCAGACCGCGATGAGCGTTCGTCCGAGAGATGTTTACATCACGTGACGCAGAAAGCGACAGATTTTTTTAATATTTGTAAACGTAAACCTATCTTTAATAATACTTTTAAATGTTGTTTTAAAGAACAAACTTTTAAGTTTATCTAAAAAATGTTTAACTGTTGAAATATTTATAAAGATTCAAAACACCTAAGTCCCTATTTAACCCTAGCCTGTATGTATTTAATTTTAAAATCCAGTATTTTTCTTTCTTTCTGCGTGTGTATGTAGAACTAAAATCAGAATCTATTAGTAAACATTTGCAGTTTTCTAATGTGTGTCCCGGTTGATTGAAGTGTACTGCTATGGGGGAATACGGGTTGTTTTGGCGTATGCTTAGTTTGTGATTATTGAAACGGAATCTAAAGCTATTTCCAGATTCACCAATATATCCACTATTTGGACATTAATAGAAATAAATAAATACTGTCAAAAAATACATTTTTAAACTTACAACTTTTTAGTACTTTTTCCTATATATATATATATATATATATATATATATATATATATATATATATATATATATATATCAAAATGCAGTGTGGGTATAGAAGAATCCAAAGGAGTATCCTGTACATACAGTGGTAGGATAACTCTCTAAGGGAGCTCTAAACATATATGCATATAAATATACAGAGAGCAAATATAAGAAAAATTAAGGCAGACACGTTATCTCATGGTGAACCTGACTGTTAGACGAATGTATCTTCGAACATTTGTTGACATTGGCCGCTACGCGTGTCATCTGATTATATGTTGCGTGTATATATGATTATGTATGAATATGTGTATGTGTTCGCCGAACTGAGGTATGTTTTCTTAAATTTTCTCTTTTAAGGGAGCGACCGTTATTTCTATTCTCTTTTTTATGTCTTTGTGAATCTCATTCGCGTAAAATCCTTTGTAAAATAAAGACGGAAGCTGATGTTGGTTCGCCTGGAATAGGACTATATTTCCGATTCACCATGAAATAACGTATCTGCCTTAATTTTTCTTATATATATATATATATATATATATATATATATATATATATATATATATTAATTCAGATATTTTAATCCAAGTGAAAAAAGTAGGAAGGTAAATTCCAAAAACCGATCCTAATTAAATATATATATATATATATATATATATATATATATATATATATATATATATATATATAAATAAATAAATAAATTAAATTAAATATATATAAATTAAATTATATATATAATATATATATATATATATATATATATATATATATAAAAGATAAAATTGTTCTTGTCTTAATACTTTTGCACAGTACTATATATATATATATATATATTAGCAACTTGAGATACATAAAACAAACCGAGATAGATTATAAAGTAAGTTATATACTGATGAATATATATATATATATATATATATATATATATATATATACGGATGAAAATAATGCTGAATAATATTCGCCGGAAAAAAGGAGTGTTCTTTATTTTGCCATCTGTTATGGGTAAATTAGTTTTCCATGAATTAGTTAAGTTACCGTTGCCTCACTCAGTATCATCGGGGAACACACCCAGAAAAGCCTTGTTGTCTCATTTACACCCTTTTTTTTTTCGGGTTATTACAGCGTTTATTTGTTTATTTTTACATGTCGTTTTATGACAGTTTATTTACCCTCCTGACAAAATGGAAGCCAAGCAAATGGCCCAGCTATGCTAAACAAACTTCCGGTACGGAGTAACAGTTTCTGAACAATTCATGGGACGCGAGTACTTTTTTCGCATTTAGATCGCCCTTTTCATTCTTAGCTGAGTAGTGAGTTCGATACTCACTAGGTGCTCTATACTTTCGGCCTTGTGCCACATCTAAGCTGCGCTTAGAAAACCACCTCTTCACTCTCGGCTCATTCTTCGGTGTCGTCAACATATTTTCGTCGGAAGATTATCGCTCCCCGTATGATCACCGAAGTTAAGCAATACGGAGCCTGGTCAATACTTACATAAGTAAGGGGCGAGGCTGTATGCTTGTCTGAGTGAGAGTTATAAAGGGCTCGCGACAATATCACGTTGAAATATCAGTCAGTCATTTAAGTGCCATACGTGATACACGCTTGGGCGATCATGTCTCGAAAACTGACTGGGCTGATGATTATCCCGCAGTAGATTGCCATTGTTTCCTGCGGTAGACTGGTTGCAAGTCAAGGCTATAGAACCCAATGTGTCCTGTTATTTGTCTCATAGCTAGAGGGGAAAGAAATGATATTATTAAGTAGTAATTAGTGGGGGATCAATTTAATATTTCATAACAATAGCAAACTGATCCCCCACTTTATAACCAGTAAAAGCCTTCATCATGTCTCCAATTATTATGTTCAGTCAGTCAGTTAAGTCTTTGGACGATCATGTCTCGAAAGAGATATGACTGTCTTGGCAGAATATTATCCCGCAGCAGGTTGACATTGCTTTCTGTGGTAGACTGGTTGCCTGCCAAGGCTATAGAACCCAGTCTGTCCAATTATTTAACCCATAACTGGAGGGAAGAGACGGATTAATACCTTTCCCAAGGGTAATTGCACGTAAGTGAATGCAAGGAATTTAACAGTAATTTGAACTCGACTCCCTGAAAAAAATTCTTCACATGCGCATAATTAAAATTATAGTTTGCTTTTCCGTTAATGATTAGTAAATAAAGTTTTTACTTCGTAAAAATATTCCATAACTGCTACAAATTAACGGTAAATCTTTAAAGATTTAAAACTTCATAAATTATTCTAATTAATTTTTTGTTTTTACAAAGAAAAACAATTATAGTAAAAATTCATTATTCATTAAAAGACATCTTAGCAAAATAATATCCATAAAATATCTTCTTCATTAAAAAAAATTATACGGTTTTCTAATTAATTTTGTTTTTTTATAATCATATCGCACCAAGCAAGGAATTTTTATTGCCACTGTTTTGCAGGGGGTTACATAGGAGGAAAGATATGAGAAAGAGTGACAGGTTATAGGGGGTGTCAGGAAGT